>ML818063.1:33504-95146 GCA_009831015.1 Picea engelmannii
TAATATGCATGGAAGTAAACCGGTCAAGGTTCCTATTCCTATAGGTGTAAAGTTATCTGCAGATCAGTGTCCCAAGACACAGGAATAAGAAGAGGACATGTCCCATGTTCCATATGCCAGTGCAGTTGGCAGCTTGATGTATGAAATGGTCTATACTAGACCAGACATTGCACATGCAGTGGGAGTTTTGAGCAGGTATATGTCAAAACCAGGGAAGGAGCACTGGACAACAGCAAAGAGGGTCTTCAGGTATCTTCGTGGCACCACCAGTTATGGATTGTGCTACCAAGGAAGGCCGAGATTGGACAGAGTGGTGGACATACATGGCTTTGTTGATGCAGGCTGGGCTGGAGATTTGGATCGCAGAAGATATACAAGTGGGTATGTATTTAACCTATTTGGAGGAGAAATCAGTTGGATGAGCAAAAGACAGGCTGTAGTGGCACTCTCAACTACAGAAGTTGAATACATGGCAGCCACTCATGCAAGCAATGAAGCAGTATGGTTACAAAGATTGTGTTCAGGTATTGGGTTGGTACAACAAGCAGTGAGATTAGACTGTGACAGTCAGAGTGCAATATTCCTGGCAAAGAACCCAACTTATCATTCGAAGACAAAGCATATTGATGTTCAGTATCACTTTGTGAGAGACATGGTTGAGGAAAAGAAGGTGTTGCTGGAAAAGGTTGACACTTTGAAGAATGTTACAGATTCATTGACAAAGTCTGTGAGCATAGAAAATTTCTCTTGCTGTAGAGTAACAATGGGCATTGCTGCCCTGGATTGTTGACTATATAATCCCATGGACCCCTAGATGCAAAGAAAACAACAAGTGGGAGAATGTTGGGTATGTGTTATATTATTTGCATGTGTGTGTGTGTGGGTGCGTCAGATACGACGACTGCGTCTGACGATCCCTTCCTAGGGGGGTCCCAGGGGGGGGCAGGTATGCCCCTCCCTGGTTACGCGGAGCGTTCGGCACCGGGCGGTAGCCCGGGGCAACGCCCCGATTTTTTTTTTTGGGTGGTTTTTTGCTATTTTTAGCTGATTTGTAAATTAATCCCGGATTAAGGGATTAGGGTTTTGGGTATCTACGGAATACCTAAAAACATTGTATATATTGTATGGAGAATGGTGAAATTCGATATAATGAAAAAGAAAGGTTTTCCCGGTTGAGGGTTTCCGGCAAAGATCTATGTGTATTATGTGTATGAGCCATTGATTAATTTCTGTATTGCTTAAGAATATATATGCATTGCTTAACTTCGCAGGTTTAAAACTTACACTTAGTTGCCTATCTTCTTAGGGTCTTACACAAGGTGACTGTGGAGGGGCACGTCTTCACGGTACCTGGAATCGACGTTGGCCAAACTCACTTGGGCTCCTTGGAGGGTATACCCACGATTATGTGTGGGAGATTGCACCAGGGTGTAATTCCGTTAAGCAAGTCGTCAACATAAATTTTCCACCCTAGCCCAACCCCTTCTTGTCTTGACTTCACGACGTTGGATTTCATCACCAACTAGTGACTTCAGAATAAGAAGGTTTTGTTTGCTTGGTTTTGATTCCTAGATTCTACTAGCGAGTGTTGTTTGTTTACATAGTTGGCCGTAGTTTTTTTTCGTAAAATTTTCGGTTCGACCAACATTGACCCTCCATGCCATTCGCGTAGGATGCAAGGAATAACTCCGAAAGATTCGAAAGTTTCTCAACCCTTGCTTCCTAATCCACCAGAGGACTCTCCTCAATAAAGTGATATCCAGGACCACATACCTTCACAAGTGGAGAGAACTGATTCTTTAGAAAGTTTTCGAAACGTTTTTTATTCTTTGGATGCTTTCCACTTACCTCCTGGATATGAGAGACGTATTCTCCGACTGAACTCGTCCGAAGAACTTGTTGTTGACACTTCCAAAATACCAACTAGAATCCTTGCCGGCCTTGAAAACGAGGATCCTTTTTGGACCACTAACATATCTCAAACTCTGACTTCTAGGCGAAACCCTCCCGACTCAGAGGCAGAAGCTGAGATACCTGTCATTTCTGAACCACCCGAGACATCTACTACATTTACGATACCTTATATCACTTTAACATTACAACTTGCTATTTCTTCGCTGGTTCAGAGGTTGGTCATAGCTCAACTATCCCTCTTCAGCAGGCCCATTCCACAATGGTCCCAAACACTACGATTATTCCCACTGGGAATATGGTGGCTAGCCAACCTCCTATTGGCACACCTCTTTCGTCTAGACAAATCCCGTCACTCCCTTTTGGGTATAATGTTTTGAATGCTTCTATCCACTTTCCTACCCAAGTCCCATCCAGAGCTTCTGGAGTCTTTACTCCTCCTGTGTATAATGTTGCCTTCGGTTCCATTCTGACACCATCCCAGTTCCTCTCCAGAGGGTCTTATCCACCTTTTATAGGAGGATTTGGACCTAGTGTCTCTACCATATTTGGAAGTTCTACTTTGTTATTCACTTCTGGTTATCATATTCCTATTGGGGGATAGTATAACCCAAGGGGGAAAAATCAATTTGTGGGTCAAACCCAAATTGGGGCATCATCCTAGCCTGGGGGATAGCCCCCGCTCGGAGGATATAATCCACAATATGGAAAGAACATCCCCGGATCACTAGCCCAGTATTGTAATCTTCTTATTCAAGGAAATCCACAATCATCTGGGGGGAAACAACCTCAAGTTAACTCTTTTACACCCCCTAGTTCGGGCCAGTCATACCTCGGTTCTTCCAATCCCATTTGGAGTTCGAACGTTCAACCTAGTGTCCCTCCCCAAGGGAACATCCCCAATCAGTACAACCCTATAGGCTACATGCCTCCACACACACGTTCGAATCTGTTAGGACCTTCACCTCACATACATACTGCTTATGGTCTTACTGGTATACCGACGAGACTCCCTCCCCAAAGTCACCAGTATCCTCCAGTGAATAGACAATTACCCTTTTTATCCACTTTGGACCTACCTGATCTGTCTAGATTATTGAATGATCCTATCCTACATTCTCCCCACTGGCCCGTTATACCGGTCAAATTACCATCCGACATCCCAAAATTTGACGGTAAATCGGAAGAGGATCAGAACAACCATTTCATGAATTTCCACCTTTGTTGTTCATCCAACTCTTTGATGGATGATTCCATTTGGTTACAAATCTTCCAATGAACTCTCACGGGTTCGGCTGCAAAGTGGTATATAGAACTACCACAAGGTTTCTTCACTGACTTTAATACCCTAGCCATGGATTTCCTTACACACTACCAATTACTGATCCGTTCTGAAACAAGAACTGAGATCCTGAGTTCCTTCAAGCAAACTAAGCTCACTCACATCTCTGATCACATTCATGAGTGGAGACGAAGATGATGTTTGATCAAACTCGATCTTCCCGATCAGTTATTGGTAGAGTGGTTCACGAAATCAGTCGTGAATGAAATTTCTCATGATATTTCCATGGGTGGAGTTGTCACCGAAGAACAGGCTATCAGTCACGCTCAGTACGTCGACCTCGTTTATTCACAAACGAGTACTCTTTACGATGTACTCCCTGATGCACCTCGCCCTTCTACTACCGCTACCTCAACTACCCCTGCCACTTCTCATGTGGTTGATGGTGTGATTGGCACTTTCCATGCTCAACCTCAAAATAAGCAAGCCTCTCCCACCAACCCCAAGTCTAATGCTTCTAATGTTCAAAATTCTCCATCTCCTAATCCTCCCGTCGACAAACCTCTGAGGTTAACTCTGTTCAATCTACCCCTGTAGGAAAGAATAAATCTAAAAAAAGGAAGGGTAAGAATAAGGATGATAAAAATAACCCGCAGTCTAAGAAATCCAAAACCCAACCTACTGATTATAAGTATAAGCACAAACCCCGATACCCTTGCCTTATCTGTGGTGACGATCACTATACGAAATATTTTCTGAGACAGGTCGAGGTTACTAAGTTCCTCGAAGGGACCGTGAAACCTCCCACACCTGCCATTTTGTCTCAACCTTTCCCTTCTCAACAACAGGCCCAATTGGTTATCCATGAACAACCCTCTCCCTCCACTACTTCTTATGTACTCATGTGTACTGGTGATTCTAGAAAGAATGATTTCACACTTACCACTTGGGCCAAAGATTACTCTTCCTCAAAGGATAAGGTTAACGATATACCACCTTCATTGGTTCAAAAACCTCCCCCAACTTCACCTCCCAACAGTCTTCTTCATCTCGAATGACCGAGTCTCGATACAGTTCTTCGCCCTCCCCCAAAGGGTGTTGTTCAAAAGTCCACCTTGAACCCTCATGCACGTGTTGCTTAGAACTACAGTATTGTAGAAGATCTGGCGCAAGAACCTTCTGCGATGTTGGCTCTCGAAGTCCTTCAATGTTTCCCTGCTCAACGGAAGGAACTGCTAAAGGCTATTGGTGGAATTGATCCTACGGATACAAATTTGATAATTTTTTACCTCGAAAATCACATTCTGAGACTCCCCCCTCAAGTAGCATTCCAAATACAAGTTGTTGTCTCCGACAAGAACATCTATAGGAATTTTATTGATGAGGGTGCCCCCATGTGTGTGATGTCTGTTTCCTGTTGGAAGGCCATCAACTCTCCTCCTCTTACGAAATCACATAACACGCTTAAAACCTTCAATGGATCTGGCTCTAAGCCCTACGGTGTACTTCCTTCGTAGTCTATTACGTTGGAAGGAAAATTGGTCAATGTTGAAGTTGAGGTATTTGATGCACCTCTCGATTATAACCTCTTACTTGTTCGTAGCTGGATTGATACGATGCACGCTATTGTGTCTACCCTTTCCTGTGTTTTACGTTTTCCACATCAGGGAAAGGTCATTACTGTCGACCAACTAGCCTTTTTCAACTCTGACACTTGTACTAGCAACGTACCTTTTATCGCGAAGACACCGCCTGGGTATGAGAACGTCGGTGTGGGCCTACTTAAAGATTCGACTCTGATGGGTACGTTTCCAATACCACCTCCCGATGCTCCACCTCCTTTGGTTGCCTCGATCAACATGATTTCCACCTCCATTCGCAAAACTCACACATCTTCTGACCCATGGGTAATACCCGAACCTGGTGATTATCCTCGCTACGACAACCAAATTCCTTTAAGTTTGGTTGAATCCTCCTATCAAGCCATTCAATCGACAACCCCTTCTTCCCTCTCTCTCGGTGATTTGTCTCCTCACCTATTCCACATTATTTTTCCCACGGACGAGATGATTATGTCGGTTATGTCGATGGAAGACACCCCTTGGGATGATGGACATCATCATTCCATTCTCTTCCTCGAGCAACACACCATTGAGAGTTACCAACGGATCTCGACTCCGTTGACCATTGCTGTCATTTCCTCTATTCCCGAGTCGTCACACAACATTTTATATGAAGGGAACTTAAGTAATATTTCTCCCACTAGCCCCCTCGACATATCCATTAAACCTGGAGTTGCTGAAAATGTTCGCATCGAAGCTTCGTGCTCCACTGGCGAGGTTGTCGCATATAAATCACTTTTCCAAGAGTTTCGTGACATCTTCGCTTAGAGCTATGAAGAAATGTTGGGTATTGACCTTGATATTTTTGTACATGAAATTAAGACGTACCCGAGCGCTAGACCCGTCTGGCAAAGACTTCGTCCAATCCACCCCCATAAAGCAGCTGCTATTAAGCTTGAATTTGAAAAACTTCTTAAAGTTGGCTTTATTTATCCTGTGGCTTTAACCGATTGGGTATCCAATCTCATTCTGGTTAACAAGAAATGAGGTACGATCCATGTCTATGTCAATTATAGGGATATCAATCAAGCTTGTCCTAAGGACAAATTTCCCACCCCCTTCATTGACCAGATCGTCGACGATTGCACCGAGAGTGAAATCTTTTCTTTAATGGATGATTTCTCCGGCTATAATGAAATCAACATCTTGCTTGCGGATCAACACAAAACCGCTTTTATTTGTCCTTGGGGCACCTTTGCCTACCGAAAACTACCCTTTGGTTTAAAGAACGCCGGTGCGACTTTTCAACATGCCATGTCTTATGATTTTCATGACATTAAGCACATTGTACAACCATATCTAGATGACCTAGCAGCGCATTCCATGCATCGTAGTGACCATATGACACACCTCCAAGCCATTTTCCTTCGATGTCGGTTCTATCATATATGCTTAAACCCACACAAATGTGTTTTCTGTGTGGAGTCCGACCGACTTCTAGGTTTTATCATTTCACACCAGGGGATACGGGTCGATCATTAGAAGGTCAAGGTGATCCTCAATCTCCCTCCTCCTTCTTCACTTCACCATCTTCAAAGTTTGCAAGGGAAGGAAAACTTTTTACGCCGTTTCATCTGAAACTATGCTAAATTAAATCTCAAATTTACTTGACTGCTAAAGAAAGGTTCTGAGTTTGTATGGGATTCCACTACCAACAAAGCTTTCGAAGCTTTGAAACTGACTTTAACTCGTACGCCATTACTTTTACCACCCGATTATAGTCGACATTACTTCATTTATCTCGTTGCTTCAAACTCTACCATCGCCATGGTTCTAGTCCAAGAAGATGATTCACACGATGAACATGTCATCCATTATTTGAGTTAGAGTCTCACGACCACCGAAACCAAATATTTACATGTTGAAAAAATGGCCCTGGCAGTTGTTCAAGTTGTCCAATGTTTATGTCACTACATCCTATTATGAAAGACCACTATAATTTCCGATTGCAACCCCATGCAACACATTCTTACACGCCAATTGCTAGGGGGGAAGTACTCTAAATATATAGTGATTCTCCAAGAGTTTGACTTAGAATTGAAAGACGCTAAGTCTAAGAAATATTTGGTGTTTGTCGAACTGATGTGTGACCTTCCTTGCATTGAGACAAAAAATGTAGCAGAAGAGTTTTTGCCCGATGAATCTCTTTTTCTGATCAGTTCTGATGACCTTTGGTATGGAGATATCATTATATATATCCAGACTCAAACTTTCCACCCCGATCTATCTAATGCTGACCCTCGCCGTATACGATATCAAACTCGTCAATATATCATCCTCGGTGACACTCTTTATCGCAACGGGGTTGACTCTGTTTTTCGACGATGTCTCACTTATGATGAGGCTGAGAAAGCATTGAATGATTTCCATTCTAGAGCATGTGGTGGTCACATGTCTGGGTATGCTACTGCCCAAAATATCTTACGAGTAGGGTATTTTTGGCCTTCTTTATTTCAGGATTGTATTACCGTCGTCCAAAAATGCCATGCTTGCCAAATGTACAATAATAAAATAAGATCACATCTCACTCCCTTACACCCTGTAGTTTCCGTCAGACCTTTCACAAAATGGGGTATCGATTTCATGAGATGTAACACTCACTCGACTGGGGGGCATGGATACATTATCGTAGCCTTGGATTATTTCACAAAATGGGCCGAGGTGATGCCTACTTTCGACAATAATGGGAAAACTGCAACCCTTTTCATATTTAATCATATTATTACTCGATTCGGGATCCTGCAAGCTTTCGTTATTGATCACGGTTGCCATTTTTGAAACTTTATGATGTATGAACTTACTGACAAGTTGGGTCTTCGGCATGAAAACTCAACCCCCTACTATCCACAGGCCAATGAATAAGTTGAAGCAATAAATAAAATCCTTATCATTATGCTTCGTCGGATAATAGGAATCCATAAGACCAACTGGAACACGATGTTGTTTTCAACATTATGGGCCTATCAGACATCTGTGAAGTCTGCTACGGGATTTAACCCCTTTCAACTAGTCTACAACATTGAAACTGTTCTCCCGATTGAATGTGAAATACCATCTTTGAAGCTAGCCATCGAACTTCTCCCAAAAACCTCTGCCGAAGAAGAATGTCTATTGTATCTTATGCAATTAGATGAGACCCGTTGTGATGCCACCCTGGTTATTGAAACCCAGAAGAAACGTGTAAAATCCCAATATGACAAGCATGTCAAGCCACGTGTTTTCTCTGAGGGAGATCTAGTTCTCCTCTATGAACAAGATCGTGATATACTAGGAGACGAAAAATTCGAAGCTATGTGGCGTGGTTCATATATCATCAAACGAGTATTAGAGACGGGAGCTTACGAGTTAGTAGATTATGATGGCATTCCTTTGAGTGAACCTAGAAATGGGCTTTACTTGAAGAAGTACTATGCTTAGACTGTCTCTGCATGAGTGCTTGTATTTTTACTGTACCATACTCTTGTGTGTTACTTTTGTGTGTTTTTCGTTATTTGGTTTCCACCCCAAACTTCTTACCTTGCATTGTGCTTGGTTTCCAGATGTCGGTTTCCTCACTACCCTATATTGGCTTCGCCAATGGTGTTAGTCGCAATACTCAGAACCTAGCTTCTGTTGCTTGGGAAATCTATGCACCTACCAACGAACTTATCAGTCTACAAGGTGTTTTCCTCGGTCGTGCAAGGAACAATATCGCGGAATATAGCACAACCATTGAATTATTGACCGATGTTATTTCACTTGGGATTCTTCACTTCATTGTACGACTTGATTAACATCTAGTAGTGCTCCAGTTAAATAATGTCTATACTATCTGAATTCCTACTTTGTTACATGTATATCTACGAATTCGCCTCTTGGAATGTTATTTTGATTATATTGAATATCAACACATTCCTAGATGTCTAAATACATTAACTGATGCTCTAGCTAATTATGTGTTAGACAGACATTTGAGACATTTATAAATCCAATCACACATTACACATTGTATATAGAAGCAGAGTAAGCTGGTAGAAACCTCATGTATATATATAATGATAAATTTTTTTACAAAAATGTTTTCCATCCAAGGACCAAAATATCAAAATATGAAGCCCGTGGCTTCTACAAAATAGCACCATGGATGTTTCTCATGGTAGCATACTATTGCCCATGCCACCCTATGAAGTAATCGACTAAGTGACCTGGACACGCCTATAGTATGGCGTTGATAACACCTCGGGATCTCCTCGATTGAGATGTCGGGAATGCCTACTATCAGACCCTCCAGGTTCTGCTCCATTTCCTCATAGTCACTGGCATCCCACCCTGCTACTACACCTGCCTCTCCTCGTCTCTGGATTGGAGATGTGCCCGGAGGCTGGTGTAGCCCTACATCTGCATGGTCAAATTTTTTTGATTAGTCTTTAGATTGAAAACACAAAAAAACATTTTATATCCTAAAAAATCCACAAAAACACTGTAAGGAACAAAATGTCTTTCTTACCTAGGTTTCCCCACTGAAATCCCTCAGGGAGAACCAAGTTAGGATCGCCCTGAAAATCCAGGCCGACATACGCATAATCATCAATCATTAAAATTTGGGGCCTTAACCAGTCAAAAAATGCATCATTGTACTTGATAATGGGGCCCGCTACATGTCACGCCATAAGGTCGCACCACTGTTTCATTCTTGGGTCTCATGGGGCTGGTATTCCCCACTCTACCTACAGCCGCAAATGAGGGACTCTTTCTAAGAACAAAGACACCAAAATGGACCCATACCTAAACTACTTTTGGTATCCATTCTTGCTTTTAGTGAGTTGTGTCTTCATACTGCAGAGAACACCGTCACACCAATTAAACACCCAAGGTTCTGTACATTCAATGGCATATTGAAAATAACTATGGAGGGCCATGTGCAGTGAAGCACTTCCCTCCATCTGTGTGATAGTAAAGAGAATGGTTCTGAGAGTCAAATCCATAACTCCTATGATGGCCACTTTACCTTTGCGCCTCTCCACCTTAGGTTCACAATGCTGACGGATGTAATCGCTCATCGGCAAGCCACCGCCTCGACCCCCTGTTAGGGTCACATGTTCCCCACGAAGAGATAGCCCCGTCAAAAAGTAAATATCTTCGATGTCCAAGGAGAGAACATGAACACCCACATAAAACACTTGTTGGTTCACATCCCACATGTGGACCAAGTACTCTAATAGTCTCAGTTGGGCTCTCATTCCCTGGATCTTGAAGAACTTTAACAAGCCACACTGTCGAAGAGAATTGACAGTGCCTAGATCATTCAAAGCCATGAAGTCATCATCCTCATGCTCTCGTTCTCTGCACTCCAACATTTTGGCAATCAAACACCTGAATGGAGATGAGAGAAGACAGTTAGCAACTTTTATCATCATTTTTTGAATTCTTTTTGGTCCAACGCATGCATTTATTTTTGGGTTTTCAGCTACTGCAACCGGGCTTCAGTTACAGTGAGGGATTTCCACAGGGCCCGATACTAGTCACTTGCGGAGGCCCTAGCGCACGCCTACCAGCCCAAAAAATCACCCAAAAAACATTTTTTAACAATTAAAAACGAATTTCAATCCATTCAAAAGGAAGAGGATGAAGAGCTTACCGTCTTAACGGAGACTGTTCGCCGAATGGTCGCCTGTGCGCCCTGCAATCGACATATGAAGTAAGGGGTAAAAGGGGGGTTTTTAGACAAGTTCTTGACCAAATGCAAATGAAATGGTAAAAAGAGCTCTTACTCTTAAATGCATTTTTTTATAAACCCTCAAGTCTAATAGTCTCGTGAGTGTCTTGTTTCTTGCAGGAAGAAGACTAGGGTCCTAATTAACAGAGTATGGATGTTTGTTCTGTAATTTGTTTTCTCTTCATTATGCATATCAATACTTTTTAGGGTTTTTAAGTAAAACCTCGAGTTCACTCTTCGTTCGTTCTCGTGCTCGAAAATTTATGAGAACGCAACTGCATATACTTTTGTCATCTTTTCTTACTCATCATGGTAACATAAAAAGAGACACACATGGAGTATCATTTAAGCTCTTTTCACACTCCATAAAAACAAAAATATTGCTGAGTGACCTTGTTTTGTTCACGCTCGTAAAAGTATTTGAATAAAACGTTCGATGGGTGATAGTTTATTACTTTTTCAGTCTTGTCGAACTGTTTTACGAAAAAGCAACTGAGAGAGTTCTCTTTAAGTGTTTTTCAGACTCTATAAACATGAAAAACCCCCGAGTTTTCTATCTTTGGACTCATTAAATAAACATCGAAAGACCCACATGGGACCGAACCACTCCTTAGGGTTCGTTAAAAATACTCCAAGGGACTCGTCTGAAGGATGAGCTTACATTACAAGCATATGTTATCCTCCTCAAGCCTGCGTAAAAATAAAGAGGTACTCGCCAAAAATGGTGGGGGAAAATTTGGGAAAGAAATGTGTCTCTATATCCATGTCAGTGGTAGTACTAGTCACTCTTGAACATGACACCCACTGTTCATCATTTGAATCTGGGTTGGGAGATCCATTTGTCTCTCGTCTGACTTTATGCAAGTTTACATCTTGGGTTGTCTTTGAGTCAATGTTGCCAAGACTTTCGTCATGTCATCCATATGTTCAAGAGCTGTCCGAATAATCCCTCTCTTGAGTTGGCCATTTGCAGTTGTCAATTCCTACCATGTCGGCCTTCCTTATGTCAGTTTCAAATCATATTCATGTTTTACTCTATCCTAAATCTGTTACTTATTTTGTTTCATTGATGGGGGATACATCAAGGCCCTCTCGTGACGAGTCTCTTCCTGTCGACTTCAACTCATTATCCAGGGACGAGACTTAGAAATCGTTTAGTACCTTAGAGACTACATTCCCTAATGGTAGGTTTCTTCGCTCTTGATAGTGGATTCACATCATTGGTCCCTGATCAAAAGATTCCATCAAATGTTCGACTTCAGTTCATTTATTCACATTCATTGGATTGTACTACAGTACCTTAGGATTCATTGACATCAATGGTGATTTCCCTCGCACTTGTTAATGGTTTTCATTAATGACCGGTAATCAAGTGGTTTCTGACCATGTTCGACTCCAACACCTGTAATCACATGGATAGATTCGTACTTATGGACGACGGGTTTGAATACCCTGGATATCATCATTCATGGTCCAGGTTGCGATGGAATATTGATGATTTGTATTGACACATAGCTCCACTTTGTATGTCTCGTGGCTATGGTTGCATCCGAATTTTTCTCATACATAGATCCACAGTGTATTCCTGGTGGCTATGTAACATTTTGATGACATGGATCCATAGTGTATTATTAGTGACCATGACTTACATTTATGAGTTCAATAATTTGTAGTCTCAACATGGGAATGACTACTTCAGATATGGTATCGTATTGTGCAGATGATTGTTTGTTTGGAGTTTCCCGATTGGTGCATTCTTTGTTCCCGACACACACACGTATTTTACAAAGTATTTCGGTCGTCACAAGTTCTGACCTCATACTTTGGGGGGCATTCTGTTACACATTATTTTGTTCACTCTGATGATGAATTTACAAGCATGTAATCAAGCCCTCAAAATCATCTTTTGCCTGCGAAAAGTGATTGCTTTCCTCCCCTGCAAGACTACTTTTTAGAAGGACGTCGCAGGCTACCCATAATGTACAATGCGGTAATCCATGATTTCCGCAGGCTACTTTATAGCTGGCCTGTGGGATTTCCACAGGCTGCTATGTAGGCAGGGTGTGCCGACGTTTCAAAGCCAAAAGAGGAAAGAGGTTCAATAAGTTTCTAGAAGGGGAATCTTATGGAATGTGAGGTGGCGTCCGTATGGTTTTGATCCTACTGACTTCTTTGATCTGGTGGGATCATCCTCATCCCTTTAACCACTTCAACTTCTCCTATATAATAATGGGCTTCTCATGGAAAAGGTTAAGCACAATTAAGAAAAGTTGAGCAAAGGATTGTTGGAAGAATAGGCTGGAGATTGTGTGAAGAATATTATTTCAATTGATACTTGAGGCCTACATTTGCCCATCAATATTTTGAAGATCATCTTCATGCAAATCTCAGAACAAGTATATGTGTGTGTTGGAATGAAGGACCACTAAAAGGGAACTTGCGACATCAAGGCATTTCGGTTGTATCTTCCAAATTTATTCAATATAATACAGTGGCATGTTTCTTTCCCATAAAATTATTCTTATTTTATTACATGACTCTTTGATCATATGTTTAAGTTTTCATTGAATCTATCATAGTTTCTTTCACTTCGGTTGGTTTGTGTCATTGCAGATTTGGTTTCACAAGAGCACCGGAGCGAAGAGGGAACAACAAATATATAAGGAAGCGATCTCAAAGGCAAGTCATCAATTCCTTATTTGACACTTAGATCAATGATTGTAACTTAGGGAAATTGTCATGTCCTGTCCTGTTTTGTTCTAGATCCAAGTGGATCTAGGGAGATTAGTTTATGTCCGCATTTACCAATTTATCATATAACACCGGAATCGATCCATAGGGCGTGTAAAATTCCAGTGGACTTGGTACGGTCCTGAGGACGCAACATGGGTGCAGAAGATGCTATGCGGGCAAAGTATCCGCATATTTTTGAAGATTTTGGAAATCTTGTTGTTGTTGTGTAAGCAAGTTGCACCGAGGATAGTGCAAACATAAGGGGAGGGGATTGTAACACCCCAAGGCTGAGCCCTTGCTAAATTGTAATTATGTTTATAGGCTAGTGAGCCAAGTGTTTATAAGAATAAGACTTAGATGTTTATTAGGTCAGAGAGCCTAGATGTTTAAGGCCATGAGCCTGATTTTTGTATATGTAAATGCACATATCATTAATAAAATTACATTGTTGCGTGTAGACCGACCATGAAGAAAGAGTTATAGGGGACTAAGCTCCACTAGGTAGGGTAAGGGAGGGGGATAAGTGTCTAGGCATAGGGGCTAAGCTAGAGGGATTACCTCTAAAGGAATAATATTTTATTATTATTTCCCAAAGGCTATGGTTGACTTAAGCCATTTTTTCCTAAGTTCCTGGAAAGAGAACGAGTGCTAAGTGGAACTCATGCAGCTGCAGAAAGACAGGTGTCGCCTAGGAACATGCAGTTATAGCTGGGAAAGCCAGCTCGTTGGGGGTTTGCTTCCCATTCTGGTGTTGCTCCCCATCCATGTGTCGGGACCAGTCCTGAGTTTCTTGACGACCCTTACGATTCTCTGGAAGTTTTTCACCCTTCTTGATTCATCCAGGGATTCATGCTCGCACCTGTACCTTGTCTGAGTCGTGTTGTGCCTTAACGATTTTTGTTGCTTCCATCACCTGAGCTATACCAAGCCGTTTTGTTTCCATCACCCTTACTAGAGTTGACATAGAAGTTGGACTGAAGAAGCAAGTTGTCAGGCCTGCAAACAACTCTCTCCAAGTGAGAGAGGTTGTTGGGGAAGTGATTTCCTAGAGGGAGCCAACTGTAGCTATAGTGCTCGAAGAATTCTTGTCTGACCTATTGTTGAAGCCCTGGAAGGGAAGTGGGGTAGCCAAAGGAATATTGAGCAAAGAAGGAGCACACTTCCTGGGGTGGGACAGACATGTGGAGAATGAGAGGCTGTAGGTTGTTAGTGTGAGCTGGCCCTGGGAGAAAATCCTTCCTGTTGAGTGCACAAATTTCTTGTTTCCCTTGCCAAGCCTAGGAATCCCTTTCCCAGTGGAGTTTAGTCCCATCTTAGGGGTGAACCACTGCTGAGTGTGATGAGAAACTTTTTCTAAGTCTGGGAGGTTCGTGGAAGGTATGCACGCAATTTGGTGGTCATCTATTGAAATATAAGTGCCAAATATCTATTAATTGTATGTTGTGTAATTGTACATGTGTTATAACTCGATGAGTAATGCCTGGATATATCAGCTATTTTGTGTGTGTAGGATTACTATTATTTCCACATTAATCTGTGTATGGTTAGAATATATCGTATGTATGGATATATTGTCAGTATGTTTTAATGATTATTTATGCATGAATAAGTGGCATGAACCAAATGATGTAACTGTTAATTGTGTTAGATATGCATGCATATAAATTCACAAAATGGTATCAGAGCTAAGTGAAACGTCCAAGAAGTGGCATTGTCCGACCTGTCGGTGGTCGGGGATGTTACAAAATGGTATCAGAGCTAAGTGAAACATCTAAGAAGTGGCATTTCCCAGCCTGTTGGTGGCTGGGGACGTTACAAAGGTAATCTCTCAAGCTGGGAGATTTGTCCTCTTCATGGTTCAGTCAGAAGGAAAAAAAAATATCATCATGGTTGTTAGGGCCTTTGCAGGGGTCTTTCTACACAACAAAAGTAGGTGGACAAGGTAGTGGAAAATAAAAAGATATATTTGCCTCACCTACAGGGGTGCTTATGTACTATTAAGAAAATCATACGATTGATTTAAAAGTTGGTTCTCCTCTACTGAATGGCCCGATATAAAAATGCTCACTTATGGAGGCTGAATAAATAAATGGTTGATTCAAGAACTAATTCAAAAGGGCCACATTTGACCAAGATTCTCATCTTGCAAGATCCCAATTATGGTGATTCAAAAGAAGAGCGAGACATGGTGACTCTGTATTTATTACAAATCCTTGAACAAAATCACAGTCAAGAATTGATATCAAATCCTATGGATTGATGATCTTCTTCATCAACCTAAGGGCACCAAATTTTTCAATAAGATTGATCTAAAATTAGGGTTTCACTAGATGCCAATTGATCAAACTAATGTGTGGAAAACAAACTTCAATTCCAAAGAAGGAATCTTGGAGTGGTTGGTCATGCCTTTCGGCATGGATAATGCTCCAACAATGTTCATGAGGATGATGGATGATATCTTGCAGCCATTCAAAAATTCCTTTATGGTCATGTATTTGGATGATAGCCTTATATTTAGAAAAACTTGGGTAGAGTATTTGCAACACATTCAATGGGTTTTCATAATCCTACAACAACAAAAGTTATATGCCAATCTAGAGAAGTGCTCATTCGGTGTGCAAATAATTCAGTATCTAGGATCCATCATGAATGAGAATGGCATGCATGTGAATCCAATGAAGATCCAAGTCATTTGCGATCGGCTGGGTACAACGACATTAACAAAGCTTTGCATTTTATTGGGCCTCACCACTTTCCAATGTAGGTTCGTGCTAGGGTTTTCTCATATTGCTTGACCCCTAATTCAAATGACCAAGGGTGGAGAAAAATCAAGTTTTTTTGGGCCAAGTCACAATAGAAAACATTCAAGGATTCGAAACACCGCCTTTTTTCAACACTAGTCCTAATTGTGTTAGACCTGCAATAGGAATTCAAGAATGAAATAGATGCTTTAGGATATGATATCAATGGAATCCTCACTTAGCATGGAAATTTGGTGGCTTATCACAATGAGACACTCTTTAATGTGGTTCACAATTACCCCACCTATGACAAGGATATGTACTACATCATGTAGTCTTGTCGACAATGGAAGCATTGTATTCTGGGAAAGGAAATGATCATCCACATTGATTACAATCCCACACAATTCATGAAAACATAGGGAAAGTTATAGAATGATCACCATCAGAAGTGGTCCATGTAACTACAACAATACCACTTGAACATTAAGTATAAGAAAGGCAACAAAAACTGAGTTGTGGATTAACTTAGCCAACCTTCAATTTTGGCACTAACAATAACGTTGAACTCTTATAAACATGATACTTTTGAGTGGCCCCAATTGTATGACAATGACCCTAAATTTTTTTCTACCTATTGAACATTGGATGTAGGTAAGCAAGATTCAGACGTTCATGTTGGAGTTACATCACACACACCTAGGATTTATTTTTCCTAAGGTTTTTCTTTTTTTATTAGTCATAATTTGTCATTATCATATATCCTATATTTTATGGGAGAATATTCCACCTGGAGAATATTTTCTTTCAGTTGACACTTCAGTTTGACTAGTTGAGTTGAGTTTAGATGTTGCATTGGTTTTTTAACCATGCAACATTGGGATCATCACCATGCTAATTCGACCTTGCCTTGGTATCATGACTAGAATGGATCATTAGCCTTGATTACCTGAGTTAACTCCTCACTACTCTATGTTCAGTCAGTTAATTGAAGACTAGTTGACTAGTAAATTCAACTATGTGGTAGTTCACTCTTGTAACTTCCTGAGAGACTAGAATAGGTGGCAATTCACTCCCGTAACTTCTGGTGTGTCTCCAGATCACTCCAGACCACCACTATGGAACATTGGTTCACCTCTAGTGCACACTCATTGAGATATACATAGTATATCATGTGTAAACTATTCATTATTCACAACGGTTAATGGGAATTATTTCATTCTTTCTCTCCTTCTTCTTCTTTCTCAAATTCTCTCTACAAATGCATGTATTATTTTTTATCTAGATCTATTATGTACAGGTTCAACACATTTACATGGTATCAGAGCCAACGGACTACTCAGCAAAAGATACACCAAAATTTTTGCAGGTACAAAAGATTGAAGACAGTGGAAAGATGTAATTCCAAAAAGAATTCATTCTTACACCCTACAACTATTTTGCATGGAAGGATAAAATAGCCATACATCTCTGAACCAGAGGGTTGTACAGGTTAACCTTGAATACAGATACAGAACCAACATCATCCATAGAAAAATCCAAGTACTTAAATCGCATGGATGAGGCACTCGGAACAATTTGTAGTCTTATTTCTCCCGATATCCTTTTTCATATATCTTCCTGTAAGACTCCCAATGAAGCCTGGACCACCTTGGAAGGGATCTTTGGAAAACAAGATGATATGAGGGGACACATGATGGAGGTGGAGTTATTCACATTGGATCCAAAAATCTTCGAGAATATCCAAGATTTCTTTACAAAATTCAAGGATTTGTTATCGCAACTCAAATCTTGCGGGGTTGATAAATCGAAGGAGGAGAAACAAATGGTTCTCACCATTCTCTCCAAGCTTGGTCCTGAATTATCTGTATTTGTATCTACATTCCATATTGTCAGATTCACCTCTGGATCCACCTAGAAGATGCCTTCTCTTGAGCACTTTATCGAATCCTTGACAGAAGAGAAAACCAAGCTCATCAACATGGGCACAATCAAAGGCCCAAGGGAACATGCACTCACTGTGCATGATGGAAGCCACAAATATCATAAATCTAAAGATAAATATAAACAAAAATCTCATGCACATCCGAAGAAGGAAGGGTACACAAAACCCTTCACCGATGCCTCCGGATCCAAAGGAGAAAAGGGAACAAAAGGAGAGAAATGCACATACTGTCACAAAGGATTCCATTCGGAATCCACATGCATGCAAAAACAAATAGATCTAATGTCTCAAATACTTCAAAAAAAAAACCTTGGAGATCGTATCCCCGAGGATGCCAAGAAGAAGAAGTCAGAAGATTCGAATTCCAAGAAAGACAATTCTAGCCATGCCTTGATTGCCATAAAATCCTCTCCCGATGCTTGGATTGTTGATTCAGGAGAATCACATCACATGGCTGCCTCAAAAGCACTATATTCTTCTTTGGATGCATGCAAAGGTCCTCCTATTCTAATGGGGGACAACTCTTCTGTCAAAGTCACTGGGGGACAACTCTTCGAGAATGTGCTGCATGTTCCCAAGCTTTATGTCAACCTTCTCTTTGTGTATCAGATGACGAATTCCAACACCAGAAAGAAATTCATATTCACACCAAACTTCGTGGAAATCTACGACATGCAAACCAACTCCATGGTTTCTACCTGTGAGGTAAATCATCAGTCTAGATTGTATAGATTTTCTGAATTCATTGAACCTGATTCCGCTTTACTGCTTACTCATGCTAATGAAAGTAGTAGGATATGGCACGAAAGGTTTGGACATTTGAATTTCAGATACATGCAACCACTTAGAAAGAAAATATTGGTTGATGGTCTACCAAACATCCATTTCTCCAAGGGAGTATGTGAGGGATGTGTTCTTGGAAAACATCCTCAAGAGGAATTCGACAAAGGAAAGTCTCAACAAGCTTCCACACCTTTAGATCTGATCCACAGTGACCTTATGGTTCCTTTTCTGCATCCATCCATCAATAAAGCGAGGTTTTTTCTCATTTTTGTTGATGATTTCAGACGTTTTACATGGATCTACTTTCTCAAGAAAAAATATGATTTCTTTCAACACCCCAAATATTTCAAAGCCCTGGTTGAGACATAGTCCGGAAAGAAGATCAAAGTCCTCTGAACTGATAATGGGGGAGAGTATTTAAATCATGAGATCCATAATATTTTCCATGAGGTAGGGATTCAGTTGCAGCACATAGTTCCCTATACTCCGCAACAAAACGAAGTTGTTGAGCAGAAAAACTGATCTCTAAAGGGGATGGAATCTTGCAGGTTGCATGAAAAGTCACTACCATAGAGACTATCGGCCTGTTATCACACAGTTTGTAGTTTAGGTTAAAGGCTAAAGGATATAGATCAAACTGGTGTAACAAGAACCTTCCCCACCCAATGTCACCTCAATGGGGAGGCTCTTTCTGTTTAGGGAGGTTAGCCCAGGGGAGACATCCCCGACAACCTGGGGTTTTGAAGAGGCTAAGGTATAAAGTTAGGATTAAATTTTCCCCCTCACACGTTACCACCAAAGTCAGATAGTCCGACTAATTATCCAATAAACAAGTGTATGCCCAATTGAAAACACCTGCCCGGAACAAGACAACAACAATACAATATATATATATATGTAGGCTATAACTCAAAGGGTTAGTACTTAAATGACTATCTTCTATCATTTAATAAGAAATGTAAAGAAATAGATACCAATGAAGTCAACGTTTTATCAATTAGCTATGGAAAAAGAATCAATTCATGAATAACTATCCAGATGATCAAGCTAACAATGTATCCAACCAACACTTTCTTCAATAAATGCTTCAAATCATCACTTAATTGCTTATATTCAACACTTGTTGCGTCAAGATGAGATAACCAACTGTGATGTCAGCCCTAATTAGGTTAGTTTGTTAGTTACGGTTTCAGAATTTAGAGTTTTGGGAGTGGTTTTGCACACTAAGACTTCAACATTGGAGGTTAGAGATCAGTGCCTTAGGGTATATGGAGTCAAACAAGATAAGGACACAAGGTTTTGAAAGGATGAAGACTTAAAGACAAGAGGGAAGGGTTCTAAAGTGCTGCAAAGGCAGGGCCCTAGAATCAAAACCCTAGGGGAAAGAGTCTCACTCAGGTGTTGCTTAAGCAAGGCCTCGTGCTCTTTCCTCCTTCCTTAGGTCAACTTGGAAAAACGACTAGCATAAATGATAAAATTAAGGGATGAGGTGAGAGAAAGTGTTGTAAAGACAAGGCTTTCAAACCCTAGAAGATGATGGCCCTAGGTGTAGATAACCTAGGCCTAGTACGTCACCCTCTTTCAACCTATAAAAATCAATGCTAGCTTAAGGGAAGAAGCAAGATGAGTGTAGAAAAGGCTAGGCTCAATCCCTCTTCTTCAATGGCTGAAAAAATTTCTCTCTAAGGGGACATGTAACAATGACCTACTTGTGTGCTTGTTACCTAGGGTTTCAAATCAGCAATTTAATAAGAAAATGCAAGAAATTAGACATACTACCATTCAATTAAGAAGTTTTGCAAGAAAATCACTTACATATCATGAAGAAAGCATGTGCAAACCCTAGTTGTAAACCTTCCTTGGAGAGAAATGCCAAAAGATGCCAAAAAATCCTTCCAATAACAAGTGTGCCTCACTTAGAAAGAAAATATACCCTAGGAGGGCGCAAAAATCAGACCTCACAAGTGTGAGTGAATTGTGTTATGTCAAAATGAGGGAAAACATCCTCAATATATAGTATCTCATGACCTTTAATTAAAATTAGGTCATTAAAAATAGCCGACAAGGCTAATAACCAAAAATCATATTGTTTTACATTAAACTATTAAACAAAAACCCTAAATGAGTAATAAGCAAGACGTCAAGCCCTTCCGAGGGAGACGTTGACCCTTTTTAGGGCAAAAAGTAGCATAAGATGACAAACATTGGCCCTCTTTAGGCATCCAAACTCTGCCACACGTGCCAAAATGCTCTGTCAAGGTGCCACACACTGGAGGTGATGTCATGGCTCCTAGATGACGTCCTGGGGCATCAGAAAGGACACGTTCCACCTGTAGTGGGTCAACCCCCTTGGGTTGGGCTCAGCCAATGCGTCCTGGATAAAAACATCCTCCTTCTTCTCTCGTGCAAAAGCTCGATCAATCATTGTCCTGTCTCTGTCCCTGATGAGGTCCCAACAACCATCTGATGGGCTCTTTAGCCCCATGGAGGTTCAAACTAATCATCTCCCCATGTGTACCGATCCACTTGGTACCTGTCCGTCGGGCATGGTCCTGCACATCAAAAACTTTGCCCTCCATGGGCTCATTAGTCCTAGGGATCATAACAATGTCAATCATATTTCATCATTAATTTTATCAAATGCATGCATAAAACCCCTAGCACATCATCCAATAGCTCAAAGACATTACAATGACCTATTATACAAAGCTGAAGAAAAAGACAAAATGCCCTATTGGGCCAACATCCACAAGAAAAGGAAAGTTTCCAAAGGATATCATCCAATCCATGTAACACGAGGTGGTGTGGTCAAAGGATGTCCATACATAGTGAAAGACAGGGGTGAATGTTATCCATGGGTGCCTTTGTAGGAGGTGAGTTGTACCTGTCATGGATGCAATTCTTTCCAAGCCCTTTATTTTCCTTTATTCTTTCTTTTCTTTATTACTTTTTCTTTCTTTTTATTTCAAGGTCCAACTAGAGGACACTGCCTTGGCGTGGTGACCAGAGCTGACAGTGTTACCCACAAGTACTTTCACAGGGATGATAAGGCTGGCTCGTGATGAGACCCCCCATCCTCTTGGTTAGGTCTTGTTTTGTCATTTTTCTTCGGGTCCCTCTTGTTTCTTATTGAGAGGATTTTTATTGCCTTCTCGGGGATCCTTGGGTGAGGCATCTCTAGGTTTTATTGTTTATGGATTTTATCTCTTACCAACTACTTTTACCTCCTGGGCCTTTAGCCCCTTCTTGCCACAATATAAGGTGTAACCCCACAAACAGGTCATCCTAATGTTCGAACTAGGGGAATGGGATAGATGAGTGGGAGATAAGATGTAAGAATGATGATATGATGGGAGTGGATGATGGCTCTTCAAAATCCCCCCTAGTGGCTAACCGAAACCTATGGGTACAAGATTTCTAGGGTACCCTGTCAATCCCCCCAACCTTGGTCAAGTGGGTTAATGTAATATCCAAGCAGTCGTCAGAAATGAAAGAAATTTGATGCATATATCTGAAGGTTAGAATGATCAAATATGACACATACCATGATACCTGGACCAATTACCTCATGGAGCAAGAGTCTTCTTTGATACATGTCCAAGCCGAAGGTGATGGATGTTGTTGTTGCTGATAGGAAAAGTCTGATGAAGAAGAAGAAATATGGGCCCTCCAGGGCCATTCTCAGGTCAATCCTGCTCTCGGTACTCCATGTCTAGGACCTCTGGGCCTCGAGACATGATCTCCTAGTTATCCCTAGAAATCAGGGATAACACGACCGAAGCACTTAATTGTGCAACATACATCCAAAACAGATCTCCCCATAGATCTATTAAGGATAAGACCCCCTGCGAGGTTTGGAGCAGCCTCAAACCAGAAGTGACCCACTTTCGCATTTTTGATTCATGTTCATGGGCCCAGATTCCCTCTGAAAAGAGGAAAGCACTTGATCCACAAAGCATTGAGTGTATTTTTGTTGGATACCCCAACGGTGTGAAGGGTTATAGGCTTATTGATATTTCCTCGGACCGACTCATCATTGAGAGAAGTGTCCAATTCGAGGAAAGTGTCTCGCATGCACCTCAACAACCACATGCAAACACCTTCATTCTTCCACCTATCCGAGATGATGAGCATGCACATTCCGACTCTTATTTAGAAGAGAGTTCTGATTCAGAGGACTCATATGATTCAGATTCAGATTCAGTACAGTTATATGCAGAGTCAGAGCATCCATATGCAGTTCAAGAGCCAGAGCAGAGGCCCAAGTGGGCACAAAATACTCTTCAGGATGTAAGAGATCTCGTTGGTGATCCAGCCGATACTAGGAGGACTTGATCTGATTTCGAGGAGCCTATTGTTGCACTCACTACCACTAAACCATTTCCTTCTAGGCATATTTTCTTGGTTCAGTCTTCAGATCCACAGTCTTATGGTGAGGCCACTGGAGATCTCTTTTGGGAATCTGTCATGCAGGAGGAGTACAACTCCCTCCTCGAGAACAAGACTTGGGATATGGTTCCCCTTCCTTATGGGAGGAAAATTTTCAAATGTAGATGGGTCTACAGGACCAAGAGCGCAGTGGATGGAAATATCAACAGATACAAAGCTAGGCTTGTCGCCAAAGGCTTTCAACAAGTTCATGGTATTGACTATGATGAGACCTTCAATCCAGTAGCGAATATGGATTCCATACGATTGGAAATTTCCATTGCGGAAACCAAGGGATGGGAAGTCCATCAGATGGACGTGAAGAATGCATTTCTTCATGGTGATCTCTCTGAAGAGATATACATGGAGAAGCCCCAAGGATTTATGTAAGACTCATCTTTGGTCTGTCGACTGAAGAAGTCTCTTTATGGCCTCAAGCAGGCTCTGAGGGCATGGTATGCCAAGATGGACTCCTAAATGTTGTCACAGAACTTTGTACGTTGTAAATTAGACCCGAATGTATGCATGCTCAGGATGACTGATTCACTTCTAATTTTAGTTCTGTATGTCGATGATTTTTTGATCATCGGGTGCTCGACTTCAACGATTGATGTAGTCAAGAGGATTCTACATGATAGGTTTTTGATGACAGACATGGGTCCACTACACCTCTTCCTTGGACTCGAGATCAGTCAGGATGCATCAAGCATCAAACTGTCTCAAGCCAAGTATGCACGTGGTTTCCTTGAGAGATTTCACATGACAAATTGCAAGTTTTCTTCGACTCCTTTCCTATCAGGAGTCAAATTTGAGGATGGCGGGGAGACTCCACTGGTTGAAAACACACTGTATAGACAACTAGTGGGGATCTTGTTGTATCTCACACACTCTAGACCAGACCTCTCATATGCAGTTGGCGCAGTTTCTAGGTTCATGCAGGAGCTGCATGAGCTACATTAGAAAGATGCAAAGTGTATCATTCGATACATATAGGGCACCATCACCTTTGGGATTAATTATGCAAAAAACTCTACATTAGATCTCATCGGGTTTATTGATTCCGACTGGGCTGGCGATAGCACTGATCGCAAGTCCACATATGGTTACTCAGTCTTGGTTTCGGGCCTATCTATTGGTCGAGCAAGAAGAAAGTTTCCATTTCTCTATATTCAGTCGAGGCACAATATAGAGGGGTATTTAACATAACCATTCAGGCTATGTGGATACAACATTTTCTCACTGAATTGGGCATTCAGTTTCATTGGTCGATCGTCATATGGTGTGACAACCAGAGCACTCTGAATTTCTACAGAGATCCATTTCAGAGACAAAGGACTAAGCACATATAGATACACATGCACTACATCTGAGAATTAGTACACGATGGGATCATCAAATTACAGTTCTGTCCTTCAGCAGAACATACGACAAACATCTTCACCAAGACCTTCACTGAGAAGAAGTTCCATTCTCTGTGAAGTCGTCTTGGAGTGAAGGACACAATTTCCTAGCAACTATAGTTCTTCTTTTTACATACATTGTACCTTGAGGGGGGGGTTTTACCATGAGGTTTTCCCTCTTTCCTCACTTTATTTTAGTGTATCTTTTGTATTTGGGTACCTAACATGGCCTCGTTGCTGGGACCCATTCTTTATTTTCACCATAGTGATGTTTAGGGGGGGGGTGTTGGAGTTACTTCACACACACCTAGGATTTATTTTTCCTAAGGTTTTTCCTTGTTTATTAGTCATAATTAGTCATTATCCAGTCTCCTATATTTTAGGGGAGAATATTCCACCTGGATAATATTCTCTTTCAGTTGACACTTCAGTTTGACTAGTTGAGTTGAGTTTAGATGTTGCATTGGTTTTGTCAACATGAAACATTGGGATCATCACCATGATAATTCGACCTTGCCTTGGTATCATCACTAGACTGACACATTAGCCTTGATTCCCTGAGTTAATTCCTCACTACTCTATGTTCAGTTAGTTAACTGAAGACTAGTTGACTAGTTAACTCAATTAGGTGGCAGTTCACTCTCGTAACTGCCTGAGAGACTAGACTAGGTGGCAGTTCACTCCTGTAACTACTGGTGTGTCTCCAGATCACTCTAGACCACCACTATGGCGCATTGGTTCACCTCCAATGCACACTCATTGATCTATACAGATTATATCATGTGTAAATTCTTCATTATTCACAACGGTTAATGAGAATTCTTTCATTCTTTCTCTCCTTCTTCTTCTTTCTCAAATTCTCTCTGCAAATGTGTGTATTATTGTTTAGATAGATCTATTTTGTGCAAGTTCAACACATTTACATTTCATCCCCATGATACACTTATATGCCATCTAGGACATCTCTATGTCCTTCAAGTGAGCATGAGAAGCTAATTTGGGAGGCACATTATAGACATGTGGCAAAGCACCTCAGCGTGGAGAAGACAATGGAAGTATTATAGAATTCCTTCTACTATACATAGATCAAAAGTATGTTAGCATGTATATCAAATCATGCATCACCTGTTTCATCAAAAAACGTGCCATCATTAAACATGGGTTTTTTACTCCTCTATCTACCCTAGATAGGCCCTGAGAGTCGATATCCATGGATTACATGTCCATACTACCCTCAACCAAGAATGGTAACAACTCTATATTTTTTTTTGTTGATTGGTTCTCAAAATGGTCATTTTGGCACCCTGCAAGAAGAGTATCACAATAGAATCCACTAGTAAGATCTTCTTGGAGTGTGTCAGGGTTCCTTTTGGGTTTACACAAACCATTATTTTATATAGGGATAGTAATTTCTTGAGTACTTTCTAGTCTGGACTATGGTCAATTATGGACACCAAGATGACCAAATTGATCGCGTTCCACCCCAAAACCGATGGACAAACATAGGTATTCAACATGATGATTATGCATATATTAAGAATGTACAAGTCCAAGCATCCATGCACATGGTATGCGATCTTTCCTTATGTTCAACATATCTACAACAAAACCCTTCATAGTTCTGTTGGCTTAGTATTGACCATAACCCTTTTCATGTGTGCTTAGAGTTTCAACCATTGGCCCCAATTAACATAGCTCTTCCCATTGCATCAACACATGAAGAGTCCTCACATGATCAAACCGAGGCAAATAGACTAGCTAATTTTTTTGAATGGATCCAACGCATCCAGCAACAAGTTCATGATATTTTGCAGAAGGCCAATACCAAGCATAATCAATGACATGATTAGCATTGTGTTCCACACAAATTTTAGGTTGGTGATAAGATATGGTTGTACTTGCAAAAAGAGTGCCTCAAAAATCCCCACGCGATTCTCATACCACTCTGATATGGGCCTTACACCATCACCAAAGTTGTGGGTGAGATTACTTTTGAATTAAGTATTCCACCTTTTCTTGGGTTGCACCTTGTTACATTTAATGTGGAGTTTCTTCGACCATATTTTATACCTCTATTAGGCACCTCGAAGGTGGTCACATACTTGGCCCCTACAAAACTCAACCTTGATTTTATTTAACAAGCTACAGTTGATCCGTTCATGGACACCCAATATGAAGGGAACCTACCATCATAACATACAACTCTATCAAATTGTCAAAGTAGGGAAACTCCTTCACTGGGGCAAGTAGTTCACCAAGAGTCAGATTCAATAGAAGTTTCCCCATTTGATGGAGGAACTTGATGCAATGGGGGTCATTTCTTTCTAAGGAGGGAGACTAATCTAGGTGGATACTAGTGACTTTCTACATGAGCTTGAAAGGACTTAGAATGGTTCTACATCTTGGCAATTCTAATACAATTTTGTAATTCCTGAACTTTTGAATTATTTTTTAGGCATATCCCATGTGATTTTTTCATTTGAAATGGACACCTAATCTCTAATTGTAAGGCTTTTCAAACAAATGGAGTGATCCATAAACATGAGGCTTATAGCCTATCTGTCTCACCTCGAAGGTGGTCAAATACTTGGCCCCTACAAAAATCAATATTGATTTCATTCAACGAGCTGCAATTGATCTGGTCATGAAAAACCAAGATGAAGGGCACCTACCATCAGAACATACAACTCTATCATATTGTCAAAGTAGGGCAACCCGTTCACTAGGGCAAGTAGTTCACCAAGAGTCAGATTCAGTAGAATTTCCCAATTTGATGAAGGAACTTGACACAATGGGGATCATTTCTTTTTAAGGAGGGAGACTAATATAGGTGGATACTAGTGACTTCCCACCTCTGTAAATGACTTAGAATGGTTATACATCTTGGCAATTCTAATACAATTTTGTAAGTCCTAAACTTTTGACTTATTTTTTAGGCATTTCCCATGTGTTTTTTTCATTTGGCATGGACACCTAATCTCTAATCGTGAGGATTTTTGAACAGATGGAGTGATCCATAAATGGGAGGATTATAGCCTATATGTCTCACCAACATGGAATCCTCTACAAAAAAACTATAATCACAGTTCTCATCAATTTATAGAAACTCGACTGGCCAAGCCAAACTCAACCAGGAAACATAACAATAGACCACCCCAAGTCAAATCAACCAAATGATAAGGAATTCAAACTCCGAAAAGTCTCGTCGAAAGAAAGGCAAGTCGACCAAGTAGAGTCGACTAAGTCGATTCAACCAAGGGAAACAAATTGACCAAATGAAAGCCTAGTCGATCAAAGGGCAGATCCTGCCAACTAGAAACTGTTGTTGGCCTATTAATGTAGGGGGAAAACAACCAACCTTCAAGCCAAAATGTTCAGGGATGATTCAAGTCGACAAGTAGAAAAGATAATAACTTAGAGGGTGAATTTGATGTCCAACTGTGAAGGGAAAACCTTTGAAAGTTGGATTTGGAAACCAATAACTGAGGAAAATGTCTAAAGGGAGAATGTGATAACCAACATCATGGGAAAAATGTTTGTAGGACTATATTGGCAACCCACGACACAAAAAAATGTCCAGGGGAGATTTTGGTAATCCCACAACAAATAAAAATGTATGGAAGTTGAGTTTGATGTCCAAAAACAGAGAAAAATGCCTAGAGAATAATATATATTTAGAAAGCACTAGAAATGCAAAGTATGGTCTGTATATGACTTTTGGGAAAAGGAAAATTCCCCTGCAACAATGTCGAGAATACGAAGCATGACCTACAGGTGAAGTGTGGACACCATTTGGTAGTGAAATTGACTCTAGGAGTGAGAGAAAATACCCAACGACTCTTAAAATGAAATTAACAACCTCCAAGTAAATATCAATGACTTGATAAAGAGGGTCGTTGATTTGAAACTTTAGAATGAATGTATGGGCATGGTTAAAGACCATTTGGTCTGGCCTATTATCTCACGGGAAACTGACACATATTTCTCTTTGCTAAAAAATATACAAACACTCATTAAATTACATTGCATATCATTTACCATTCATAGAAAATGCATCCACAAACAAAAATCACACATAAACTCGGGATTTACCCTAGAAACATAAATGGGAAAACCTATTGGATTACTGAGAGGGGGGGTGAATCAGTAATAGAGAAATATAATATTTTTTCACCATAAAATGCAAGTGTTATATCAATGTAGCATTATCATCCAATAGTTGCAGAGTAAATAAAAAATGAACAAATGAGCAATCACACACATACACAATACACTAGTGTTTTACGTGGAAACCAAAAGTAGGAGAAAACCATGAAATGGTTTTTCTTATATGTCTTTAAGAATTACATTCATTGGAAGCACAAACTTCCTTTGTTTTCCAGCTACAACTGGAAGGAGGCTCCAACCCCCTAGTTTCTCAGGCTACAACCTGAGGGAAGCTCCAACTCCCCAATTCTTTGCATACAACCAGAAGGAGGCTACATCACCTATGTTATCTGGATACAACCGGAAGGTGGCTACAACCACATGTCCTTTCCCTGTCCAACCGCACTGACGTATATAAGTAGAATGATGGAACCACTGCCACACTATCACTATGAGATATATTGTTATAAACCTGTACCAATCAACCTACACCAAACAACCTATACCAATAACTTGAACCATGCCTCAACCATGCATCAACCTGTGCCTCAACCTGTAATCAACTTGTACCATAAACAAGTGCATCAACCATGCACCAACCTGTACCAAACAACCTGTAATCAACCTGTACCATAAACAAGTGCATCAACCATGCACCAACCCGTACCTCAACCAATACCATGAATAAGTGCATCAACCATGCACCAAACATGTACGAATAACCTGTCCAAACAACCTATCACAACAACCTGTCTCATCAATCTTATCAACCAAATCAGATCTACTCACCAAGATCAATCACCAAGACAAATATCAAAGATGTGCATCAACCAAGGATAACACAACAACTCATAATCATCACCAAGATCAATATGTGCTTCTAATAATATACCAATACAATTATCATACATCATCCATAAACCATGTTTCAACAATACTACTAACAAGTGCCTCCAACCATGTACCAAGTATGTACTAATCATGTATCAACTATTCATCAAATATGACTCGTCAAGATGTACTAACATCATCAACTATACACATCGTGTATGTGCCAACCCATAAAATACTTGTCCCAACCATGTACCCAACATGTACCTCAACCAAAAGCCCTCATCAATTTCATCATCCAAATCTAATTTGTAACTCTGTAATAGACCTTGTTGAATTCTGGCTTATTCTAGAGAGCGAACTTGTAGAGCGTGCCCCACACATAATTTTTGTTGTATAGATCTGAAAATTGTACATAGAATACTATAGACTGTACTCTAACCAACACATTTGGTCTTACTAAATTTGGATCTGTTATCAAGAAGTTATGACGTTTTTACCCGAAACACCTGTTTTAGACTAGTTTTAGGACTAGCCACAAACCCTATTTTCCACGGAGTGTAACTCCAAAAATACAACAACCCACAAGTTGAAATTCGTACCACAGTTACTTGGATATGTTTCCTCAATGGCCTCCCAATTTCACGATCTGAATCATTCTAGAAAAAATGTTATTGCGAAAATGGTGAGATGACCTATAAATAACATACCTTAGAAAGCATCATCAAAATAATTTATCCTTCCTTGAATTTTGGTCTTCTTTACTTCACCTTCCCTCTGAAATTCAGCTTAGATATTATTTGGTTACCTCAGTCACCTATATATATTCAATATGCTCAAGTGTGATTAAAATGAGAGTGTCTTGCCTCTTATTTATACTTTCATGTAGCATCCTCAAGGGGTTAACTTTTAACCATCTTAACCCAATTTCCTTATTTTAGGGCTAACCCACTTCTAACCACTTTCCATAATTAGAATGTTATCCATTTACTTTATTATTTAAATAATCCTCCTTGACTTTGTCACTTCACTTTATTATTTAAATAATTCTCTTTGACTTTGTCACTTCACTTTATTATTTAAATAATCCTGTTTGACTTTGTCACTTCACTTTATTATTTAAAGAATCCTCTTTGACTTTGTCACTTCACTTTATTATTTAAATAATCCTTTTTGACTTTGTCACTTCACTTTATTACTTAAATAATTTCTTCTTTGCAAGCACTTTGACTTCTTTGACCTTTTGGGGCTTCAAGCCAACATATGAGGGTCCTCCAAATTTGTAAGGCCATAACTCTCAAACCGTGAGGAGTTATGTGACCAGAAATGACATGACATGTACTATCCATATAGAATAGTCTTACCTACAAATATATCAAAACACATTCCATTATACATCAAACAAACTTGGGTCCATTACCTAAACCTGGGTTCTCCAACTTCACATGGCCATAACTCTCTAACCGTGAGGAATTATGTGATCTTCCACATTCCACCAAAAATGGCATGATATGTACTACCCATCTAGATTAGTCTTACCTTAAAATATATTAAAAATCATACCATTATACATCAAACAAACCTAGGTCCATTACCCAACCCTTTGAGCCATCAAAATTCGCTACCAGACTTTCTTCAAGGGTTGACATAAGTGACAACCAACCCAATTAATAAAAAAAACCAACATTCTTTTGGCTTCGACCAAGCTCTTTATTATTTAGCAATGGGAAAGTTACAAGATATTTGGTTCATCTCTATGCTCCTTAGTGATATCTGGAAAACCTCTTTACATCATTCACAGCCAAAGAACCCCTCTCTCATTGTGGGTAAATATGATATAGGAGAGTGCGTCGACTGGGAGGATAACTAGAAGGTCAGGCATCCCCAATACTTCAACTTCTCTCCAGTCTGTTTATCCTTCTTTTCTTTGTTTCTTTATCTTTTCTCCCACATGGAAAAGGTCTCATGAAAATCTCACATTATTTCTTATGTACAACAATATACCGCCCGAATTTACATATATTGCATACAAAAATGGACATAAATCATGATGGCATGGGTCCCTTCATGCCAACAAGTTGATATCCTTCTTCATCCATAGCCTTACAATTTACTTGTGTTGATCATCTTAAAGCTTGTGTCGATAGCCATTTGTTCTTGTCGGATCTGATTCAAACCATAAAGCATGGAATAATATTTATAATAGTCCAAAAAACGTCCCAAAAAAAATTGTATTTTAAATTTTTGGCCCCAAGAAGTTGATGTATCAAGCAGGGTCCTAAGGGCCCACATTCTTTTTTCCACCTCATCTCCTAGGGTTAGGGTTTTGGATCTTTAGTTTTTTCGCCTCTTAGGGTTTTATAATTTTTATTAAAAAGTTAGTTTCAACATCTTATAATGGTCTTATTATGAATGAGCATAAACAACACATCTCTCTTCAAAGATAAGATACCACCATTTTATCCGATTTGTAATGCCTTGATTATTGCAATGTGTTTTTATTTCTTTTTTTTTTTAATGATAAATATGAGATTTTATTTTAATAAAAGATGTAGCCAAGCTTGCAATGAAGTTATGTCAAAAGTATGATTCACAATATTTAAATAGAATCCCAAAAAGGAACCAACTTCGAGCTTATAGCTATACCTATCTAAATATTTAGGCAATACATCACAATGTTTCTTAGTGGTATAATTTCAACAAAATAAGCGTAATATCCTAATAACTTTGTAATACATTAAAATTAATAGAAGGAATGGTGATTGTCTACTTTTTCTATTGTTGCATTCATGGGGTCTAAGAAATTTCCATAGCATCTTCTATCTAGTGCATTGTTTCATCTTCCTTCAATCCCTCACAATTGGAATTAATTGATTGCACTTGATTGGAAGCTCCAAAGTGATCTCCCTTACTCAAATTGATGACCATATTCCTAAGAATAGTTCATTATGCTTCCAGAACAACAATTTGATGCTTCTATTGGAACAAAGTACCCATAACTATTGCAATTTGGATGTTGACCTAATGATAAATTTCATGCATTTTTGTTATGGCAGTTAAGATTGGAGTTTTATTTCCCTAAACAGACTTCTCGTGAATCCTTAATACTCACCTGATACCCTACAAGTCCCAATAATCCATCATAAAACTAAAACATCCAATCTCGTGTTCACTTTTAGGATTTTAGATACCTTCAAACCAATTCCAGTGCTTCACCTTGAAACCCCTTAAGGACCAGAAATGAGTCTATCCTCTATATTGACCAAGCATTCACCAACAAGATTATGTACCTATTCAAAATTAAAGTAAGGTTCAACATAGGATATAGAGGGACATGTACTTAACTCCCTGATCTTGAGGAAAATTAAGAGAAAATGAGAGCCAACCTCCCTGAGTTGAACAAAGGTGTCTCCTTACACCTCCAGATGACCCAAAAACTACTCAGGAAAATTTTGAAATTGAATGAGTTGATACCCAATAGAAAGGTCCCTCTCAATAATGAGATAGTTGTTGACAGAGAAAGAAAATCCCCCAAAGGAGGATAAACACAAACACAAACAAAGTTCTCATAAGTAAGTCTTGAAACATACCTGACCACTACTTGTCTTTTAGAATGGGAATAAACCAAGGAGGAGGCTCACAAGAATTCCAAATGAACATCGATAGAAAAAATACCAACCAAACTAGTAGAACAAGACTCACCCCTCTATTGCATGGACCTGTAACTCACCATATCCATTGATAAATTTTCAACAACATCACCATAATCCCACTAGGCTAGGGGAAATTTCCATCCATCAGTTCAAATGCGTGCAAAGTTGAGTACATAGACATGTGAGAGGATGGCTTGAGTCTCTTCTCATGACTCGCTCTACTATATGACAAGGCTTCATTACTATTTTCCATGTGACTCTTTAAATGCATGAAACGTACCTTGATCTCCATTAAAAATACCATGGAATGGGTTTATTATAGGCCTTTCCATTGATAACAATATCCCCGACTTTTAAAAATGTGGTTTGGTTTGTGAAACTATATGTTAAGTGATTATTCTCCCTTAACACAAGGTAAAACTTGACGTTAGAGAGTTTGAGCGTTTCTTGTTGTTCCCAAGAGATCATTGATGCTAATAGGTTATCAAGAGAGGGAGAATTCTTTACCATGTGGCTTATGACAACCCTTAAATCCCCCACCACAATTAGCATCTGAATATGAGAATTGATGACGATCTTCAAGGCTTGCAATAAAGTGTAGGTATTTTCTTGATTATTGGTTGAAATACCAAGAAACCAAGCAAAGAATAATTCAATTGTTCCTCCAAATCTCATGATGACCCCTCCTACACTTGCCAACCCAACAATATTTTTTTATTTCATTCATTAATAAAAAATTGAGTTTCAGTGTGCTCTGTGCAATAACTTTATGATTATGTCTATATTTATATCTGCATTTAGTTCTCCAATTAATCCATATCAAAGCTTGGGCCATTCTACCCGAGATGTAATGGCCATCTTAACCCCGGGGTTCTTGTTTCGATAACAAATATGCACTCTTCTCATTATGGAACTTTTGTTGTTTATATTGTAATTGCACTCGGGTTGAAAATTTGACTTTCTAGTTTTCATTCCAAGTTTGGTAAGTTTCCCTGCGTGAGTTTGGATGCTTAAAATTCTCTTGATCACAAATCTATATCTATATGTTAAGCATAGATTATGTTTGTACTTAGCATAAATACATCTAATATACCTTTGTCAACGTGATTGCATAAGAGAAGGTGGATTTCACTTGTATTCAACGACACATGACATGGAAGGAGATTTTGGGTGGTCCCTAAGACCTTATCCATATTGATGGCGAAGTATATTAAAGGTTGGAAAAAGTGGTTATAGGTTCAAATAAAGGGACTGGCTAAATCATAAAGGGAATCTTCAATCTATTGCTATCGAAGGCTGGAAACAAAGAACTATGGAGCTAGCTACAACTTTTCAAGGTATCTACTTTCAACATATTTTCAGGGATTTCAATATGGAAGCTGATATTCTCTCCAAGAAAGCACTACTAGAGACGAGAGGGAGATTATCCTATTATATTTGGGATGGAGGGACATCAGGTCCTATTTATCATATTAATCTGTTCTAGTTCCATCCTAGTTTATTTTGTGGTTTTTTACTCTGAGTAGTCGACTAGCTTTCTTGCTTGTTATTCCGGTTTTAATGGAGTTTTTGGACTTCGTATTCTTCTATGTATCCGAACTTTGAGATCTGATGGAAGATCTTTTGTGGATGGATATCTTTTGTAATGGATTTGTATCTAGTCAGTTTGGCATCTTTTGAATTGACTAGTATCAGATTATGACAAAGAATCTTTTGAAGATGTAAAAAAGTGATATATTAATATAATTTTGAGAGAATTTTCTACTGGGAAAAGGTTTAAATAACATGTAATTACATTACATGTGGATTGAGGTTACATTTATTTATCGATATTTAAATTAGTTTTTAATATCTTTGAATTATTTAAATGATGTGTTGTACATTAATATACTAGTGTATATTTATCTTCATTACACTTAACTAATTATAGAAAGGAATCAAATTCTTTATGCAAAAAGTATCTTAATGGTATATATCTTTAAAAAGTTTACATATTGAGGAATTTGAATTCTCTTTGAGACTTAATAAATCTAAAATGAAGATAAACCTAAAATAGTGTGTATATATTTTGTACTATTAATAGAAATTACTTATTTAAATAGTGGTTTCTATAATAATTTAGTTTCACTATGAAGCCTCTAAACTTAGTTTAGTTGTCTTGATTTAACATTTCACGAACAATTATACAAATATCAATATATCCGCATCTAACATCGTTCTAGAGAAGGTATCCTAGAAGGAAATGAACCTCGTTTTGAATTTCCTTTTGTTGCATTGCCTGAACTTAGTTTTGAATTTTCTTGATGTTGCATAGATTGCAGATTAATTTGTAACAAAGTGACATGTTTACCCCATAATCGGTTTTAGAATGCTTCTCCTTTATAATCAATATATTAAATTTCATTTAAAAAAGAAAAAAGAAAAAAGAAAAAAACATTATTTTTAATGTTTTAGTAATACAAATAAAAATATTTTAAAAAGAAAATAAAAATAATACTTTTTAAAGTTTTACACATGATGCAAATCAAGGAAGGGAAGTAGAGATAGGTGAACTTTGTGGAATGTATTTGTAAATGGCTTTATTAGTCCCTGCCGTAGGCATAGAGGGACTATAGCGATCGATAAATCATTGACCTGGCATTAGCTCGTGCGTTGACCATAAATATTTGCCTATTGTCTATTGTTGGAACAAGGGAAGTGAAAACGTCGATTTTTATATAATAAAAAGTATCATGTTTGTCAAGATCTGATTGGAAAAAATATTGGAGGTCTTATTTCTGCCTTCACTATTCCCAATGTAAAATATGTTTGCATTTCCAAAGTATTTGGTAGTATATGGTCATTTTTGAATCATAAATTTTGTTGTGCATTCGTCGAACGTGGATTAATGTTACCATTAATTCGAATGTTTTTTTTATCATTTTATGCTAGGTTAATTTATGGAAATGTTTGATATGGTGGCATATGCAAAGTATGGATTTGCAATACATTCTCTCGTGTTCGAACTATTGTTACAAAAAATATATGAATTTATTTGGGATACGTCAGAGACCTGCCACATTGAATTTTTTTCTTAAATGTTTACAGTGCATTTCTGACAGACTTAAATGTTTACCTAACATGCTTGGTAGTGTTGAATGGTTACTTAACAGGCTTGTTACAAGACATTTTCTTCCGTTTTTAAAATTTATATGCTCCAGGGGCTTTGTTGGTTCATTGGTCCATGCTTGTTTTTTTCATGGCATTGATTTCTTATTTGCATGTTCTCGTTGTTCTTGCTTGCCTGTTCGTGTTGTTGCAGTTTTCACGTTTGGGTTTCTGCAGTCGTGATTGGAAGAGCCTCGTTTCTGGGGGGCTGGTTGCTGCTTGTTCCTTTCTTCATTGTATGTTGTTTATTGTTGCTTGATTCAACTTTGCAGGGTTTCGGTCTTGCGCCTACACTTGGGCCTTTTGGTGCTTTTTGGCTGGGTTCTTATTTGGTGCTTTTTCTTGTTTGCCCAGGGTTTGCAATGTTGGGATGCTGCATCTGCGGTTGGATCTCTGGTTACATTTTTTTTCACTTCAGTTTGCATAGAATACTATTAAGATAAAATAACAGACTAAAGAATTGCAGGAGATGTAAATTGCATCTGTTACACGTTGAAATAGAGTTTGTCGGCCTGGAAATATATTTCATAGCTGCCGATGCGTTTTCCATGGATTCTGTGTTACTATGGTTTCATAGTTATGAGAGTGCCTTTTACTGTGTGGGATATATAATTGTTCTCTGCCTTTTACTTTCTTGTTGTAAAATGTGTTTGACTCTAGTTTATCGTGTTTCTGTGGTCATTCCGAGCGACCATCGTTCGGTTGCGTACTTAACCAATTTTATGGACGCGGCTTCACGATTAGGTTCTATCGAACTATGATAGGTCATGTTCGGTGTATACATTAGCTTTGCCGAATTAGTTTTATTTAAAAGAAAGCCTCCTGGAGAGAAGAGAATGAAATTTATGAAATTTTAGGTTTCCTGGACAACATAGGTTAATGATCGCGACCTCTGGGGCTGGCGAGATGAAAATTGGGCTTAGTAAGATAAAATAACAAAGTAAAGAATTGCAAACGATGTCAATTTCATCTGTTACGCTTTGAAGCAGATTTTGTCGAGCTCAAAATATATTTCATAGTTGTCGATGCTTTTTCCATGGATTCTGTGTTACTACGGTTTCATACTTATGAAATTGCCTTTTGCTGTGTGGGAGATATAGCTCTTCTCTCCCTTTTAATTTCCTTTTGTAAACTAAGTTTGACTCTACTTTCTCCCGCTTCTGTGGTCATTCCAAGCGACTACAGTTCAATTGCATCCTATGACAGGTCATGTGTTGTCTATACATTAGTTTTCTCGAATTAGTTTTCTTTAAAAAAAAACCTCCTGGATAGAAGAGAATGCAATTTATGAAGTTATAGGTTTCCTGAATAGCATAGGTTAATGATCATGGGTTGTCGGGGTGGCGGGCTAAAAATTGGGCTTCTTTTCTTCCATGCCCTGCAAATAGCACGGAGATTTCTGCGATTATTCTGACCGGCCGTCGTTCGGTTGCATAGTTAGTCAGTTTTATGGATGTGGCTTGGAGAATAGGTGGTATCGAACTATGGTGTATACATTAGCATTTCTGACTTAGTTTTCTTTAAAGGAAGGGCTCCTGGACAAAAGACATTGAAATTTATCAAATTATAGGTTTCGTGGACAACATAAATTAAAGATAGGAAATATGTAATTTTGTAAAGTAGATATATAAAGCATGCACAAAGTCGTTGTCCCATACTTAGCAAGTTTTTTCATCGCGGGTTCTCGGGGTGGACGACTGAAAATTGAGAATCAGAGAGTTCCCTGATACACAAATTGACCATCGGACTTGCGAACTATTTGAATTTGAAGGCCGTCATGTCAAAAAAAATTAGCATTGTCGAAACAGTTTACTTTACGTACGTTGTTTTACATACCCTGGTGGACAAAAAAACACACAAAAAAAATAGTAAGCATTTTTTAGATCACGGGTTGTCGGGCTGGCCGACTCTAACTTCAGCCACTGTTGTTTTGTGTCCTACAAATAGCACAGATAGTTTCGCGATATAAAAATAGACAATCAGACTTGCAGACTATTTGAATTTCAAGGGCTCATGTGCAAAACAAATAGCATTCTCGAATTACTCTTCTTTACGTACGTTCTACATACACTCGTCGAAAAAAACTGAAAAATAGTAGTAACGTCTGTTACATAGGGATCCATCCCCACTACATTCAGTGCTTCCCAATACACATTAAATATTCTTTCAAAATTCAGAATCGACCAGACAGATTCGAAAAGATGGGCTTTAATAACTGGAAAGCTCGAGGACATTTCCCATTAAAATAAATAGACAGGCTAATATTCAACCCTTCATTTTTTATTTTTTTTTGAATAGGCAGGGAAAGCTAAAGACTCAAACGCAACGTAGTTCCGCGGTTATTAGATACTCAATTCACATTCTCGCTATGGCTTCTGCTAATGAGTTGTCCATCATACATGGCCCTCCTTCTAGGTTGTCAGATGTTTTTTCCCCTTTACTCAAATAATAAAAATGTCATTGAATTTGAATAACATTGAGTACTAAAGTGCCTTACCTATGAAAGCGCCTTTTTGCCAACATTTTGAATTTGCGAATTTTATTTTTTTTTACTTTTGTAGTTTTAGTTTTTCTTAAAATCTTCAACATCGTTCACGAAGGTGTCACCCACAAAGGGCTTGACGTCATGTCCCTCTTTAATATTTTGCATTTCGAAATGATGGGATTTAATAACTGAAAATCTCGAGGACATTTCCCATTAAAATGAATAGACAGGCGAATATTATGGGATCTGACAATTTCTTTTTACCTGCATTTTGAAGTTGTGAAAATAGTTTTTTTTTTGCAGTTCTAGTTTTCTCAAAAGCTTCAGCATAGTCCACGAACATGTCGCCCAGAGAGGCCTTCACGTCATATCCCTCTTTAATATTGGGCATTTCGAAATGATGGGCTTTAATAACCGAAAATCTCGAGGACATCTTCCATTAAAATGAATAGACAACCGAATATTATGGGATCTGGTAATTTCTTTTTGCCTGCATTTTGAATTGGCAAAAATACTTTTTATTTTATTTTTTTTGCTTGTGCAATTTTAGTTTTCTTAAAAGCTTCAGCATAGTTCACAAATGTGTGACCTACAGAGGCCTTCACATCATGTCCCTCTTTAATGTTCTGCATATCTTAGATGTCATGTTTGAGAATCTGCTCGGATATGGGAATTTTAATACGTGCTGCTAGTTAGTATTCATTGTACATATTAAAAAAGATTGGCATTAATAACTGAAAATATCGAGTACATCTGTCATTAAAAGGAATCAACACAAAATGTACAGAGGACCATCCAATCTTGCTTTTAAATACTTATTTCCATTTCTCTCTATGATCAAAGAGTTGCGGTTTAGGGTGCATTCATTCTAATGTTCCTGGTCATGGACATGTAAGACAACTTAGAGATGCGATCGAGGGGCAGATGAAAGAAGAGAGATTGGTTTTATGTGATGTGAACTTTGAGTAAAAAACAATTCTTTTATACAAGAGAAACTTAGAGAGGACGAAAAAAAAAGAACAAGTATGTTTGGTGTTCACCCTGTGTTCGATGCCTTGGTTGGTTGAAAAGGCTGCCTGGAAATTTGTTTGTTGAACTTCTTTGTTTTATTGCTGGGAATTGTAATGGATTTTTAGGTCGGCTGCAAGATAGTTCTTTGTTTAAGTATATAGCTTCTTCCAACAACACAGATTTGGCCACTGTATCGAATTGTAGAGATCGCACAAGTATTTGTCTTCCTCAGAGGCTGGTAACATAATCTGTATGGGTGTATAAAACGGCATATTATCACTACAAGAGTTTCTATTTCATACTTTGATGACCTGCATGTGGCTTCGGTAGCTGACTTGACAGAAAGCCATGTTCTTTGTCAAATTTTGTTCGGTTTCCTCTGGATGTAGTTGTAGAGTCCACATATTAGGCGTCACCTCTGAACATTCCAGACCTTTCTGTGGGCCACCATACCTTGCCCGCTATGAGGAAATATATATTTTGATGCTTTCTGGTGCATTCTGTAGAATTTGAAGAAATTGCCACACCTCAGCTACCCAAAGAATTTATGTACCTCAACAGATTTTCATTTTTCATCTGGGCTGGACGTTTCTTCCAATTTACTGTAATAAAGAAAATAAGTTCCACATACAAATCCTCAGGTAGGCTTCTCAACCAAACAGACGATCGAATACAGGGAGAATGCCAGTCACTATATACTTGAATTTGTTTCCCCTGCCTTAACGGTTGTGACATAAAACGACTCCGTTCACTTTGAAATCGACCTGAATCACATTTCTAAGTTGTGTCGGATGTGAATGCTCGGGAACATTGCAAAGAAAAAACCTTAAACTCCAACTTTTTTACGGAAGAAGGAAATTAATACTTGACAAAGAATGGAATGTTGAATAAGAAGCCATTGCAAGCAGGCCATATCTGGAAGAAACAAGGTTTTCAAAAAACTGGGATAGATGTACTTTGCAGCACCGATTAAGTACAAAACCCAAAATTGATATTCAACTCGTTTTTTACGAATAAAGAGTTTGAACATCAAGAAAAGTGTGAAGAAGCTTCATCAATGTAAATATCTTTGATTGGTCGATGGCAGGCGAAATCGCAATCGTTGTCGAAAATAGCCTCAGTTGTATTTTGTAACACATCTTATTTGAATATAGAATATTTTCAGTTTATTTCTTAATAGTATTTTCCAATTTCTGGTATTTGTTTCAATTGTATTTTGTACCTTCTTCCCCTGTGTCGTTAAACATGAAGGACACGATTTTCTTTGTGCTGCTCAACACTTGAATCTAAATAAAACCTGGTCTGTTCTTTCTTTGCATTTTACATTTAAAAACACTTTTTCATAGGCCATACTTATGTGGCACCGACTCTGTATGTAAAGAAAGAAATTGGAGGACCCATTCTACTCCCATTCTTCAGGTTCCGTAAATAGATTGAATTCATGAGTTACAACAAGGCAGTTGAATTGTTGACGCAATGTTCATGTGGAGTATGTTGGATAAAGTGTAGCTTGTTCTATTTGATAATATATGTGCATATATACTAATATCAGTACTATTGGAAAAAATACAGAAAAATTCCTCTTCGACAAAGTTTAGGCAGTTATGTTTGGGTTTGCGGTATTAAACAAATATGTCCAGTGTTCTGTCATATACATCTTGCATCCTAGGAGTTCCGTAGTTTGCAATTTATGCTTTAATTACTTAAAGTCACAACAAATTTTGATTGCCTTTAATTTAATTTAGATATTGATGTTTATGGAGAGCCTTCGTTTGTTGATGTCATTGCAATGAATACAAGATGAATAGATGATAAGGAATTTATGTCGTTGAGACCACAATGCAAATTCATGTTCCTTGTTGCGCTATGTACATCTTGCAGTCAAAATTTTCCTGGTTTCAATGAAATTTGCGAGCCGAAGAGCATCTTGCAAATTTGGAGATCATTTGCATTTGAAACAGAAACAATCCATTAATATATATTATTATGAATAGTATTCAGATAGATACAAAAAAATTCTCCATTGATAAATACTAGTATGAATACTATTGAAATAGATATGAAAACTTCGTCTTGGCCAATACTTAGCCAGTTATCTGGACACCAGGCCCCGGGTTCATGGTATCCAACACCTATGTCCCCTGTTTCGTCATATACATGTTGCAGGCAAAGAACTTCATTGATGTGCACTTAATGCTTTTACTAGTGAGAAGCCAACAGAGGTTCGAAAACATTGCCATTAATAAACGGAAAAAAGGGTTTTCCCGACTCTCAGATACTTATCTCTTTTCCCATTTTGCTTTTCCCATTCATTATGGATTTCTGGTTTTATACTTAGTTGTGTTTCTATGTACGATGGGCTGACATGTTTTCATCTCCATCTATATCCTCGCAAGACAGATCCGACCGACCGTTGTTCCATTCCATACTTAGCCAATTTTATGTCCGCCGCTGTGGGGCCAACGCTTGCGAGCCCAACTGCTTATTGTTCTGCTATATACACCTTGCACTAAAAACATCTGTGATCTACAATTATACTGCGGGTTCCTCGTATACATTAACTTCGTTCAAAGTATCAGTTGTTGATATGCATACCTAGCAACTTCGTGTCCTTCCTGACATACATCAACAATGGTCTTACCAGTGACAAGTGGACACAGTGGTACGAAAGATACTTCTATGATCTGCAATTCATGCCTTAACATCTCCATCTATATCCTGGCACGATGGATCCAACCGACCACTGTTCCTTTTCATACTTAGCCAATTGTATGCATGTCATTGCGGCGATGTTTCTTGCGAAACAAGTTGCTTATTGTTCTGCTATATACATCTTGCACTCAAAATATCCATGATTTACAATTCCACCGTGGGTTCCTTGTATACATTAAGTCCGTTCAAAGTATTTATTGTTGCTTTCCATCCCCAACAACTTTGCGTCATTCCTCATATACATCAGCAATGCTCTTACTAGTGGCAAGTGGACACAATGGTACGAAAGATACTTCCGTGATCTGCACTTTATGCGTTAACTGGTGAGAACTCAGCAGGCATTCGCAAGCATTTTCATTAATAAGCAAGCAATAGATGTTCTTCTGCGAGATACTTGGTTATTTTTCCCTTCTCTTCTTCCTGTGTATTATCTAGAATTCCACTGTGAACTTCTCCATCCTTTTTCCCTTGTTTTGTTCCTGTGTATTATGGGACTATAAAATATGGACATGATATTTTATAGAACATGTACAAATTTTGCATTCCATACCTAGCGACATTTTGGATCGTGGGTTCTCGGCCGGGCGAGTGGGCTCAAAATTGGGCCTCCATTGTTCCGTGCTCTACAAATAGCACCCCGAGTTCCGCGATATAAAAATTGACAAGCGCACCTGCAGACTGGCTAAGTCAACATTGCACTGCTATTGTTCTGTGTCCTCCAAACAACACTCCTAGTTCCGCGATATAGAAATTGACAGACGGAGTGCAGGACTGGAGGGGTGGAGATTGCCATTGTTTACAAATGCTAATCCCTATGAAGTGTCTAACAATATCTAAAAAAATATTTTAGTTTTTATTTTTTCCCTGTATAACAGTATCTAAAAAATTATTTTGAATACTAAAATAGCTCTTAGTAGTGAAAAATGGACACAGAATTAAAAATCAGTTGGGATTACACTCTCCGCAATATACAAATTGACTACCGGATTCCAACATCGTCCGCTCTTCCATGTTACAGATTATGCATTCCAATGTTCGGAGTGATACAATTAGAAGGTCCGGGCCTCACCTCCTTTGCAGACACTTTCTCAACCTGTTTTGCATCCTCCTGTTTCCCGGTTCATGAAATATGCAGCTGCGTTGGCGGGTTTACATATGTTTATCTCCATTTATATAATCAGACAACGAATCTGACTGACCGTTGTTGCTTTCGATGTTTTTCCGTTATATACATATTCTACCCTAAATTTCCATGATCTACAATTCCACTGCTAATTACTCCGTTCTTTTTCCTTTTTTTTTTCTTCCCGTGTATCATGGGACTATAAAGTATGCACATAATATCTTATAGAGCATGTACTAATTTCCATGATATTTTATAGAGCATGTAGAAATTCCGCATTTGATATCTAGCGGCATTTTGGATTGCAGGTTCTCAGTCGGGCGGGGTCAAACTTGGACCTCCATTGTTTTGTGGCCCCCACAGTTCCGCGATATACAAATTGACAAGCGAACCTCTGGAGTGGCTGACTCAACATTGCACTTTCATTGTTTCATGTCCTCCAAACAACGCTCACAGTTCCGCGATATAAAAATTGACACACAAAATGCAGGACTGGCAGGATGGAGATTGCCATTGTTTACGGATGCTAGTACCTATGAACTATCTAACAATATCTAAAAATATATTTTGAATACTAAATTAGCTCTTGGTATTGACAATTGGACACAGAGGTACGAAACAGTTGGGATTGCACTCTCCGCAATATACAAATTGACCACCGGAATCCGACATCGTCCTCTCTTCCGTGTTACAGATTATGCATTCAAATGTTCGGAGTGATACAATTAGAAGGTCCGGACCTAGCCTCCTTTGCAGACACCTTCTCAAATTGTTTTGGATTCTCCTGTTGTCGGGTTCACAGAATCTACAATTCCAGCGCGGTCACTCTACCACTGCTCACAAATGTTTCAAAGTATTTCTCGTTGCCTTCCATCCCCACTAACTTCTTGTCCTTCCGGCTGTGTTATCATATCCTCTTTGTTGTTACGCGTATTGCACTCAAAAATTTCCAAGACATACAATTTGACCCTCGCGCCCTCACCCTCAACACTTGTACGTTGCAACCCTGTTTTGTAGTTGTCTTTTTTGCCCTGCTCGCGACCTCCGTACTTTCTTACTATGTGATTAGAAACCTTTCATGCTAACAAATGACCATGCAAGAACCCTCAACATTGTCATTAATGGCCAAAACCTCGAGGAGATCTCCCATTATTATGCATTAAACCAAGATGTGCGGAGAGTTATTTTGTCCCTTCCGATTTTTCATCTCCAACCCGCATCCTCGTGTTGGGCCGCTCAATAAATCTACAATGCTTAATCGCTCATTGCAATATCCAACGTGTTGGCATTTCTATGTATGCAATTAGTATTGTTTAATGCTAACAACGCATCATGCAACAGCCATCCAAATTGTCATTAATCAATGAAAGTCTCGATGACTTCTCCCATTCACACGCTTTGGACCAAAATTTGCGCTAGGTTATATTATCCCTTCCAACTTTTCATTTCATTGATCAACTGGAAAAAATAAAAGTTCTTGTAGACTTATGGCACCGGGTCGACAACATTTTTGTGTAGATACAGTAAATATGTTCGCACAAGAGGACCACAACTTTCAGTGGTCCAGGGCATACTCTTACTATTCATCCCGTTCCGCCCAAAACAAAGTGATTTGGACCTTTGGAATCGCTCGTGCAGGCCACGTTCCTGAGGTTTTTGAATCTAAGGAGGTGGTCTCTTGGTGCGCCGAAAAATATATTCCAGGCCAAAGAATTATTCCACTGCACGACCATTCTCCTGTTTCTTTGTTGCCTCGGCTCTTCCATGAGATGTTAAAATTGTCGAACCCAACATTGACGTTCAGAGGATAAGACTGCAAACAGTTTCTAGAAAAACATCATAATGGGTTGGACATTTTAGCAGACTTCCTCGAAGACCCGACAACAGTTCCTAAAGATATCACAAGGTTGCAAGTAAGTTCCTTTAGAAATCCATTTTGGGAAATTGCTTGGCTGGTTACAAGAATAATGGGATAGGCATCCACAACAAACATTTCCCATATAATTATTTATATTTTGTATTTCACAGTCAAGGAAAAATACATTTTCGATTGGGGGAAGCTGATTTCGATTGAGCTCTTCTCCCAGTTGTCACGATTCAAAGAATCAAATCAATTTTATATGTCATCCTACTTGATTTTCACAATTGTGTATTTTTGTTAGTTTCCAAAACTTTCTCTTTCCAATAAAATAAACTGTGGATTCAACCCAGTAACATTCTGGCACGAGGCACTGTAGAGACACAGGGCCTCCCATTGTTTTTATGAAGTTTTTAATGGCTTTGTCTCAATTTTCAAATATTTACTATTAGGCAAGGATGCTCCACGGATGTCTGACCAGGCAACCAAGTTTTAGAACAGAAAGGGCACACTTGAGCAAGAGGAAAATCAAAGTGTCCTCATGGTCATTGGCTCTAAGGAAAATCCTGCCTTCCTTCCATGCCACATCATGGAGAAGATATTTGTTGCAGAAATAACATGGCAATACAACCACTGGTTGCATTTTTTCCATGGCGAGAAAAAAAAATAGTTCATTCCTATGCCCTGGAAAGTCGGAGACTTCGTGTGCAGAAACATCAACAAGATTGACGAGTTTTCCGCCCATTTCAAGAAATTGAACCTATAGTACGCTGAAAGGCTAAAAGGGTTCGACCCTAATGGCATTTTTCGAGAACATTTACTGGGTGTTGGCTTTAACACCTCTTTTATCCATACACACCTAACCCAAGACAGGAATAGTGTCGACAACAATCCTGCTTCTGCCGATTGCGACGCAGAGATATTGCAAAGTGCCACTGAATTGTACAAACAACATGGAAAAGTGTCTGGTGAGAAGAGTACCCAGTCCCCCGCCAGCACTCCCAAGAGCACGACATCACGGAACATAGCTTTGATGGTCCACCCCAATAAGAAAGGAACCCAGAAATCTTCGAACAGAGGAGGAGATAAGAACCCTCCTCGCATAAATATTGATAGTTCTCACAAAATTCCACTGGCGAAGAAGAGAAAAAACAATGCAGGGTAGGTAGAGGAACCCCAAATTGAAAGTGGAAAACTACAACTTGAAATTGAAGCTGAGCACATGCAGAAAATTGGGTCGTCCGCAATGGAAATATCGGACATCGACTTTTTTGACATAGATGAATCCTTCGTAATCGAGAGTGCTATTTTTGACAGCCAATCTAAAAGTCTGGTCATTGAAAAGAGAGATGTAACAAACAGGAAAGGCAAATATCGTGCAGAGATTAACTTTAGTGAAATGCCACCGTCCCAAATCTGCTAATTTCACCAGGGAACCGATGACATTCTTCGTGATTCCATTCGAGGAATTGAGACAGAAAATGCCAATATGAAATAGAGCCTCAACAAATTTGAGCAAGATTTCCTTGCAACTCCAGAGTTTGCTAGTCCTTTGGCAAAAATCGTGCCTGCTACCACTGCAACGAAGATGGAAGTATCCTCTACCCTCCTTGCATGCTTTAGATCCCTTGTAGAGAATAACATCAACAAAAGAATGCAGTTAGTTACTGAAGCCTGGGAAACATCGCAAAATTTAGTTTGCTTCGGAAATAAGGCCAATGGTTTGCTAGAACAATTGGAGACGAATTTAAAAAATGAACAACTTTTCTGTGATTAGGTAATGGTCCCTTTTGCCAAATATGTCGACAACACATCAGAACTGAAAATAAGATAGGAGAAACTCCCCTTGCCAAAGTGCACAAAAAAAGTAAAATCATACTGGCAAAAGAAAGTTGACAACCTACAGCTCATTGTCAAGTCATGTAAACAAGTCATATTAGAAAAGGAAGATTTATTCACAAGCCTGCTCCAGCTGGACTTAGTCGAAACTACCAACGAGGTTCAAGATCCTAACTTAATTCTCAAATCCTTGTCAGTCACCAAAGAAGCCTTCAAGGAACAAGTTGATATTTTAAAGGGGTTGTCTTTCGAAATGTTTTACAGCATACTTGAACATCGGCTAGATGAGCACGAGTGTTGGGTACTGGACTATGCCTCACACAATGAAGAAATTGAATAGACTCTGCATAGCATTTCAATGGATCTAAGGAAATTAGAAAACGACCTTTACGACATAGAAATTCAGGATGAAACCAACACAACCCCCATGAAAAGATACATCGAAGCATGGTTCCAAAAGAGAATGGACGGCCTCGTCCAGGAAGGGCAAGAACCGGTCAACATGACTACAATGCCCATCGACGACATCAACAAAAACGCATCGGCTTCATAGTAAGTTTATACTGCCATCTTGCTTTGTTTATCAATCCAGTTTAAGTCTATGCTATCATCTTCTCTTCTTTATCAATCCACTTATGTCCTCTTTCAATAGAAAATTGTAAACAAACACTCTTCACTTCCAATTTTTTCTTTTAAGGTCTTCCTCTCTACCATCGTGCACTTCTTTCAATGTTCCTAATTCTTGTACTTATTTCTTTTTATGGTCTGTGGGAGCCCCAATCCCACTCTATATGAAAAACACATTTAAATTTCCAGAAACATGTAGGAGACATTATTAATTTTTGATAAATTCCAAAGAAAACTGATTCGACAATGCCCTTATTGTATACTAAATTTTGGGTTTCCACGAACCTTTCTTGTTTGTTCCAAATAAAACTAATTCGGATATGATACATTTCTTGTCTCCTATTGTATGCTAGTTTTCTGGTCTTCACCGATTTTGATGTTTTAAATGTTGATGTAATTTCCAGAGATATGTAACAGACATTATTTATTTTATAATAAGTTTGTATTGTATAGTTCGCAACGCCGCTTCACAATTTGTATATCGCGGAACTCTCCATGCTGTTTGTAGGGCACAGAACAACAAAGCCCCATTTTTGAAACCACCAGCATGAGAAGCGTGATCCAAAAACTAGCAAAGTATGGAATGACCCCTCTTTGCATGCTCTATAAAATGTGTACAAAGAAAACTAATTCAGCAATGCTATATCTTTTTTTTCCAAGAAAAGCCTTAGTTTTAAAGCAAGCTAGTTTGGGAAAAAGTTATTACTATTCTATTGTATAACATACATTAATTTTTTATAAATTTCTATAGTCCGCAACTCCGCCTGTCATTTTGTATATCGCGGAACTGTCGATGCTATTTGTAGGCCACAGAACATCAGAGACTCAATTTTGAACCCGCCAATTTCCAGAAACATGTAATAGACATTATTATTTTTTGATAAATTACAAAGAAAAATGATTCGACAATACCCGCGATCCAAAAACTGGCGAAGTATGGAATGACCGCTCCCTGCATGCTCTATAAAACGTGTGCAAAGAAAACTAATTCAGCAATGCTATATCTTTCTGTCCAAGAAAAAACTTAGTTTTAAAGAAAACTAAACTTCGTCTGTCATTTTATATATCGCGGAACTGTCGGTGCTATTTGTAGGCCACGAAACATCAAAGGCCCAATTTTGAACCCGCCAGCCTGAGAACCCGCAATCCAAAAACTGGCTAAATATGCAATGAGGGATCCTTGCATCCTCTATAAAATCTTTTCCCCATACTTTATAAAAGTAAAAATTTCGTATGTATAGAACTAAATATCTACTTTATACAAGTACATATTTCATATGTATAATTTTTTTATTTGTGATGAATTTCTATAATGCGCAACTGCACTAACATCAGAGGCCCAATTTCTGTATCGCGAAACTGTCACTACTTTTTTTATATCTCCAGCCCAACAACCCGCGATCCATTACAAAAGTACACATTTCCTATGTATTTCAACTTTCTAGCCACGTGTCTGTACTATGTTGCATTTACTCCCATCCCAACCTGGCAAGGACTCCGCTGCCATGCAACCTTGTTATACAAAGTACTCCAAACTCAATGAGAATTAAAGTAGTTAAAAAAAATCATTATGAAAAACTTACAAATATTTAAAATTTTGATATTAAATGAATTGAGTATTAAAGTAGTTAAAATTAGTAAGAGATGAGAAGATTCGTCATTATGTATTATTTAAATGTTAAATTAATAAAAAAAAATAGTATTAAATTATTCAAAATAGCAAAATATTAATAATTGTGAATAATGTTAATTATTAAATTGGTCAAAATTTGTTAAAACTTAGTCATTATGAATGGTTTGATTATTTAGTTAAAATTAATAATATGTCTATTGTGAATAATTTTAATATAAAACTAATCAAAGTATTAGAAAATGAAATTGACCATTGTCAATTAAGAATTTTAAACATTATAAAATGTATTTTTTTTTTAATCATCATCTAAATCTTCTATAATTTTTTATTAAATTATAATTTTTCATTATTGAAATTACATTTTTAAATGTATAAATGAATTAAATTGAAGTGATGAAAAATTGATTATTATAAATAACTTTAATATTAAAAATCTACTTGAATATTAACAGGTCTTTAAATGATTTAATTAATAAATTTGTAAAAAAATAATTAAATTAAATCAAATTAATAAAAAAATATTTGTAGGGTTGTACAAATGGTAAAAATCAAGGGGGAAGTAGAGGAGGTAGAGACATTTGACCTTTATGAAGAGTCTTTGGAAATGGTTTTATTTTTAAGAGTATTCAAAACTGATTTGAACATTAAAGTAGTAAAAAAAGGTCATTAGGAAAGATTTAGTATTGAAATAATTACAAATTTGATAGTGAATGAATTGAGTATTAAAGTAGTCAAAATTAGTGAAAGATCGAAAGAACGGTCCTTATGAATTATTTAAATATTAAATTAATAAAAAAAATATAAAAAAAATATTACATTATTTAAAATTAAAATTAGTAAAATATTAATAATTGTGGATAATTTTAATTATTAAATTATCAAAATTTTGTTAAAACTTAGTTATTGTGAATGATTTGAGTATTTAGTTAAAACTAATAATGGTCATTGTAAGTGATTTTAATATAAAATTAATCAAAACATTAAGAAAATAAATTGGCCATTGTTAATGAAGAATTTTAATTTGAATACAAATTACATTTTTTTATTATTAAAAATTAAAAATTTTCATTATTAGAATTGCATTTATGAATGTGTAAATAGATTAAATTGAAGTGGTGAGAAATTGATTATTATGAATAATTTAATATTAAAAGTTGTTATAATTGACTTGAATATTAACTCATAAAAAAATCATTGTAAATTAGTTGATTATTGTCATTTGACTTGAATATCAACTAGTAAAAAACTCATTGTAAATGAGTTGAGTATTGTCATTTGAGTGAGATAGCCTTGGAATCATTGTCATTGACGTCAAAGGATTAATGTTGTCATTAATGTCATACTACAACTTTACAAATACACACAACATTTCCAAGATAGATTTATATATAGGTTTACAAGTATATTAAAAAAATGAGTGTATGTGAAAAAAAGTAAAATGTGAAACGATGGTTTCTAACTCATGGATTTGGAAGCCCATTGTATTTTCCCATGGTATTTGGAAAAATGAAATAAATAAAGGAAATAAATTATTAACACATCCTTTCATGAAGAGTTATGATAAAGTATAAAAAGAGAAACTGTGTGGAATTAAGGGGAATAATACTTGTCTACGGTTTTGAAATTTTATCTCTAAGGTTAAGTTTCATAAGTAAAAGTTGATTTGAGAGCTAAAGTCAATCCAAAATAATAATTGTTACATTTTTTTCTCTTCTTTTCAATATGAGCACTCCACCACCTATTCCAAAAACTCATCTTAATAGGGGAGGCTCCGCCCCCCAAAATCACCATAGAGATCCTTTATGATTATATGGAATCAGTAGAAAAAAGGAGATAAGAGAGAGATGCCAAAATCCAAATAGAGTTAGAAACATTAGAAAAAATGAGTGAAGAAAGAGAAGTAAAACTCCAAATAGAGCTAGAGGCAATGATTGATAAAAAAAATTAAAGATATCATTCAAACTCAAATAGAAGATAGATTCTTAGGGTTCAAGAGTGAATTGTAGACAATGAAGGATATGATTCAAGAAACGGAAAAACATAAACAATCAACCCAAGGAGGGGTTGAATAAAATCACAACTTGAGAGATATGATTAAAGAGCTAGAAGAAAAAATAACCAACAATTTGACCCTCGGTAATATGGAAAACAAATTGGATATCAAACCCATCAAAGAGGAAATGAATAAGATAATATGAACCTCATAATTTTTGGTATAAAAGAACAACAAGAGGAGGATAAGATAGCAATAGTAAAAGAAGAATGAAATAATAAATCACAAATTGATACAACTTAGGTCTCATAAAAGCAAAGAGGCTAGGAAAAATAATTGATCACAAAGATAGGTTGATATGTGTCAAAGTAAGTTGTAATGACCATAAATATAACATACTTAGTAAATCTCCGAGCTTAAAAGGCTCGAGAATATTTATAAATGAAGACCTCATTCCCGAAGACCAAACTGAATTAAGGAAGGAAGTTCAAAAGGTAAAAGAAGCTAGGAAAGAAGAAAAATGGGCGATAATTAGAAATCGAAAAGCTATTGTTAGGGATAGAGACCATAAGGATAATAATAAATAGGAATTTGGGACACTCGGGATCCTTTTTTGAAACTATCATGGCTTTCCATGGTGCAACGATCCTATGATAAGTTGGATCCTGAATGATATTGATATTATCTGTTTAGTTGAAATTTGGGAGCATGAGGAGTCTAAGGTCCCTAACATAGAAGGATTTATCTTATGGTCGACATGGAAAAAAAATCCCATTGTAGAGGGATATGAGGCATAGCTTGTTAGATTAGAAAGAGAATTTCTCCTCACATTCAGCTTCATAAGATTGATCCTCTCAATCAATACATTTGGATAGAAATTTCAGACACCAATGCTAAGAAAATGTATATAGCAATTTACTATTTTGCACCTATTAATTCTACTTTTTATAAGAAAAATAATCTAGATAACAATTGTCCCTATAATAATTTAGAACAAGATATTTATAGTTTGAAAAATGAAGGTAATATCATCCTGCTAGGAGATTTTAATGCTAGGACTGCAACTAAACAAGCTACTCTTTTAAGTAATGACTCCAACCATAATCCTTTATGGCTAGATGAGGACCTTTTTTTATCTAATAGCTACAAAAGAAGCTCTGAAGACCTAATTGAGAATTTGTTTGGCACTGAGTTGGTTAAGCTCTGCAGCTCTCAAGACCTAATAATTTGCAATGGAGTAAAGAAGTGGCCAAACTCCAACCAAATGACTTGTATTCATGGGCTAGGTATTAGTGTTGTAGATTATGTGATATATGATATCCCCGTTTCCAACCAAATAACAACTTTTGACCTTTTAAATGACCATGAGCCCGACTTTGATCATAAGCCTTTAACCCTAACTCTAAACGTTTCCATGCATAGGAGCACCATTGAAGAGAATTATGATAATCAAAGGAATTTTCACTTTGACAAAAGTAAAGTTGACATTTTCTTAAAGGATTTAAATAGTAAATTAAATCTTCTAACTTATAAGGACAACATTGAAGAAATCTATCATAATTTTACAACTACCCTTTCCACTTCTATTAACAAGTTCTCTTTTGAGGTGTCCTATAAAAAGAATAATAGAGAGACCAACCCTTGGTATGATAAAGAATGTAAAATTGCTAGGAAATCCATTAGGGATGCTCCTAATGAGTCCTTAAAACTCAAAAAGATCAATACGTACAAAGCCCTAATTAAAAGGGAAAAAAGGTACTATATCAATAAAAGGAAAGAACAACTTTCACAACTATATAAGTTGGATCCTAAGAAGTTCTGGAGCCAAATTCTAAAACACAATACTAAAGAAAATAATAGGATTCCCTTAAGGGATTGGAATTCCTACCTTATAAGTCTTTATGAGTTCCCTAATGCCATGGACACCATTCCTATTGTCCCTACAAAAGAATAAGTTTTTTCTTTAGATAACATAGAGTTCGAGGTTAAGCGACTGGCAAATGGGAAAGCTAAGGACATTGAAGGATACCAAGCTGAAATTTTTAAAATCGGAGGGCCAATCCTTATCCCTCACATACACAAGCTCTTCAATTTAGCAGTCAAGCAGGGCTTCCCTAAACCATAGACGCAAAGCCTCATTGTTACTATTTTTAAAAATGGGGATAGAAACATTCTCTCTAATTATATGACCATTATGATTAGCCCAATTTTAGCCAAGCTTTATGGAATTATTTTGGAAAAGAATATTATCCTTTGGTTAGAAAGTCATGGTAAAAGAGCTAAAGGCCAGGTCGTGTTTAGGAGATATGATTAAACTGTGGAAAATCTTGTTACCTTTAGGATCATTGCAGAGGAGGAGTTCCGCAATACTAAAACCAATCTTTTTTGTTGTTTTGTTGACTTTAGAAAAGCTTTTGACATGGTTCCTAGGAAAAACCTTTGGAATAGGTTGGAAGAGATAAAAGTGCCTCTCGAGTTGAGGGTTGTTGCAATAAGAATGTATGAGAATGCTATTGATAAGTTTAAAAACACCGAGGGTTGGTCAAAAGAGATTAACTGCAATATCAGAGTCAAACAAGGTTGTCTCTTGTCCCCTACCCTTTTTGGCATATACATTGACAAGTTAGAAGATTGCTTGGAAAAAGCAAGTTGTGTCGGCCCTACTCTCACCGGTATAGTCATCAATATTCTTCTTTATGTCGATGATATTGTTTTTATGGCAAGGAGTCCCCATGATTTGAAAACCAACTAAGAATCCTCGAGGATTTTTGCTCCAATATGGGTATGACTGTTAATACTGATAAGACTAAGTTCATGATTATTAAATCCAATAAGATACCTTATGATACCTTCGTATATGACAACAACAACTTGGAGGAAGTGAATTCATACAAATATCTTGGCGTGATAAAGAGTTAGAGGAAAAAATAAAATAAAGGTATTATAAGGATGTAATCAACCCTAATCTAGAAGATCAAAATTATCTATCTGCTTTTCCAAGTGTAAAGAAAAAAATAAGCATTGCTAAGATAAGAACAAAATCTCATGAGCTCCATAGTGAAACTGGGCGTTGGTCGATTCCTAAAACACCATGGGATGAAAGAGTGTGTCGCCTTTGTGACACTAAGAAGGTTGAAGATGAAAAACACTTTCTCTTAGATTGTCCAACCTATACCCATATTAGATCTCATTTTCAAAATATTTGTCACACTACCAACCTTCCTAACCTCTTAACTCAACAAAAGTATGGTGATCTTGGAAAGCTTCTCTTAATGCTTTTCGAGCACAAAAACAAAATTCTAAAGAATCACAAGTAATCACTTACCCTCTTAAGGCCCGATACACCAATTCGTTCTTAGTGGACGTTAATCATCATCATCATCATCATCAATAACATTTGAAGAAGTGGATAAGAAAATAGTGTGTATCATTACAAAAGGGGAGAGTTGTGAAATTAGTCTCAGGTCAACTTGGAATTTCCACGATAACTTATTTTTGGGGATGTTTGTAGATTGTAAAATTTTGAGGGGATGAAGGAAACATCTCTACATACATGTGGTCACAATTTCATACATTGGTTCGCTATACTTTCTAAGATATTCCCTATGGAAGTTAGGGTTCCCGAATGCTCCTGAAATTAGTTTCAAATAGGTCAGTTTGGCACTTTCGCTATAATTTATTTTCTAGAAATTTTCATATCGTGAAATTTTTAGGAGACAGAGGAAAGAACTCTGGGTAAAAGTAGTTAAAATTTTGTATGTTGGTTCGCTAATTTTTTTGAGATATTCCCTGTGGAAATAAGGGTTTCTGAATCATCCTAAAATCTGTTTCATACAAATCAATTTGACATTTTCGATATAACTTCTTTTATGACTTTTCAGATTGTGAAATTTTTGGGGATATGAGGAGACATACAAAAATACTTTAGGTAAAAATTTCAAACTTTGGTTATGCATCTAATAACATCACTAAATATTATACTATATGTGAAAGTCTGAACATAGCAAAAAAGTGTAATATCACTAAACTTGCAGTCTTCAAAGACTATGATGATTGTGCAAGCAATAATTAAAAGAAACAACACTGAAAATAACCAATTAAATGGAATAATCCACCTAATTCTATACCTTGGAGCCCGTTTTGAGGAGTTTAATATTTATCACCTAATTCTATCCCTTGGAGCCCGTTTTGAGGAGTTTAATATTTATCACCTAATAAGGAGACTAAACCCCCTAGCCAATCTTTGGGCCACGGTCGGCCCTAAGATGGAAAGGGGAGCGATTAATATCAATGGTGGAAGGGGGATTTACCTATCCCTTAGTTCTCCCCTTGTTCTTGGTGCAACCACACAAGTTATGATGAGTCTTCTTGGAAGTTGTGTTCCCTCCCTCGTACATCAAGGGATTAATGTTAAATGTGTAGGATTTAATGTGAAATGTGTGGGCATTCATTATGGCATGAGCGACTCTGGTTATTTTCTGGTGGTGTGATGGCACAAGAAATGGATTCATTGTTGATGTTTAGGAGTGATACCACCTTTTGTTTTGAGAGGATTTTCATTTTGCACGAGGTTTCGTTGGACGCTCCTTCTTAGGTTTCCTAAGCATTTCGGGGCGTTGGTTTTGGATTTGGATGGGGAAACTTATGGAAGAATCTCCCTTTGGATTAATCATGTTGGATTCTTACTCCAGGTTCTTTTTGGTCTTTTGTTGGATGATTTATGGCTATGGTATTGTTTGTTCTATTTTTTTCTTCATACCCTCTCAACGTGTCTCGTTTTGCGATGTTATTTGTGGTTCTGGTTTGGGCAACCCTGGAGGTTGGATAATTTCTAGCATTTGGTTACAGTGGGCATGGATGGAACCATCTTGAAGCGATTTTAAAAACGTTATATTTCACCATGAGTAAATTTCCCAGGAAAACAGATCTACTCTATAATAGCTATTGAATAATTTCAGGAAATTCGAGGAAGCTATGGCTACTTTGACACGAAAGATAGATGTTAAATTTCATTATTTTAAGGCAACCTTGGCCACTTTGATTGAAGGTTGGATGTCATGGAATTGGATACTCAACAGATAAAATCTCAAGTCTACCCTCGGGACTTTGTTTCAGCTTCAATAATCATTGTGATATATTTTCTATTCAGTTCTTTTAAAAAAATAGTTAAAATTTGTTAAAACTTAGTCATTGTGAATGGTTTGAGTATTTAGTCAAAACTAATAAAATGGTCATTGTGAATGATTTTAGTATAAAACTAATAAAAATATTAAAAAATGAAATTGGCTATTGTTAATGAAGAAGTCTAAACATTATAGGATTGAATCTAGTTATATAATATTTGAACAAATTGCAATTTTTCTTACTAAAATTGCATTTTTGAATACATAAATAACTTAAATAGAAGTGGTGAGAAATGAATTATTATGAATGACTTTAATATTAAAAGTGGTCAAAACTAACTTGAATATTAACTCATAAAAAAAACCATGACTTAACTATTTTCATTTGAGAAAGATAAGCCATAATAAATGAGTTGATTATTAAAGTAATCAAAGTAACAAAATTAATCATTAAATAATTTTAAATTAAGTCAAATTAATAAAAAAAATAGTTATGAAAAAAATTAATTATTAAATTAGTTAATATATATTTAAAATAAGTCATTATGAATAACTCATTATTTAGTCTGTTGGAACACATACAATTTTGAACCTTTGAGCTTTATATTCTTCACCTCATGAAAATATAATCTTTCTCAAAGAAAACGGTAACTTAGAAAATAATTTTCGAATTTTAAATCAAATTCATTCATGGTTAATTAGTAATAAGGCACGCATGATATACACCATTGATGAGTTTTCCCTTTTCGATCGAATGACCCTAATACATTCGGAGTTCTGGAGCCGCCTAATTTTTAAAGAGGTAAGTCACTAACAGTCACTTTGGAGCTCCGCGCTTCAAATGTTGCAATAAGTCTCAGCAATAAAAACCCCGAAGCTCTGAAACCCGAAAGTGCCTGCTCATTGCTTTTCCTAAACCTTTAAAAGACACGAGTCGTAGTACACCTGTATCTTTGAGTCTCCCCTGAGTTATCACGTGGCAACTCCCTTTCCGAGACACATCATCCAGAGTGACGTCATCCATAACACGTCCTTACAGGAGATGGTCCTTCGGGAATTTAACAAAGAAGGAAGGAACGAATCACCGAAATATCAAAATGTTGAAATATTAAATGTTCATTAATGAAGTTAATCGTGATCAAGAGATAATCAGTGACTTCACACTTCGAAGTTCAAACGTTTACTCTGTATTGTATTCTAAAATCTCTGAAGTCCGAATTTACGAAATGATTAAAGTTAAATATGATTAATTAAAACTTTTACTAGATAATTAATCACTTTGCAGTTCAGGTTTCGGGAATTTCCTCTCGAGCTACATTTAAATTTCCTGAAGTCCGAACTCCCGAGACACTTGAAATTGACACACCTTTTTTTAAACATGATTAACTAAGGTTTTAAAAGCGATTATCCAGGGATTAACCTTCGCAGATTTGGGATTCAGGAAACTCTCACTCTGTCTCATCTAAAAATCCTGAACACAAACCGCCAAATATTAATGGCATTTATGACTAGTTAAAGATAATGATTTTTAACCCAAATTGCAGATCGCCATGTAGAATTTTCCATTAAAGTTAATAAATTTTATGTCAGTGAAGCTATACTAGAATCAATGCATCTGATGTGAATAAAAACACTTTGATCTTGAATTCATTTTCACCTTCTGCAAATTAGCAAGTTTTATCTGATTAAGAAGCTCACGCAATTCCTCTGCAACAGGTAACCTCGTTCTGTTCTCTTGATATTATGTCACCATGGAAAATGATGAAGAATCTTGATATGACGGGAAAGGTTTCAAACCCAAATGCAGATATTTTATCAGAGACAACACCTCGAGCCATAGACACTGTTAAAACTTGGACACGGGTTTTCAAAAATTTGGAACGGGAAATCATAAATCATCCTGAGGATTCTGATGATGAAGTAGATGAATCTTGTATGGCCAAGCTCAAACATGTATCCCAGTCAGAGCTACAAAATATAGTTTCATAGCTGAGACTCATGTTGTATAACGACATGATAAGTTGGGCCTTGGAAAACATCGACGTCCAGACCAAGAGCATTGTCAATCATCATAAGGTTTTCATTGGTTCTTTCCGACCGGAACACCTCCAAGTAATGTATAAGCTATCTCCCAATCCTAAATATACTTACAATTTTGCATTTATTTTGGAGTTCGAGAAAAGGGAATGCATCCAATACGACAAGAGTTGTCCCGATATAATCTGGTCCTGGTGGGGGTACCCAAAGAAATTTAGGGTCGATGCTCATGGTATGTATTCCATAGCGTCGTTGGACACTCACATGACTTACGTAGCCATGATGCTCTGTCGATTGCTCGGGAAGAAAATCCCTCCTCATTTCACGGTGGAAGGGGTATCTATCATGCACGAGGTGGCTAGGGGATACACTTTTAATTGGGCCAAAATGTTGTTAGATAACTTGGCCAAATAAATTACTGAATACAAATTAGTGAAATCAAAGGGGAAACCTGCCCCTTTCTATATGCATGTGTATGTCATGGACACCATCTGTTTCATGACACCTTTTCCATTGATGAATTGGAGCTGGACCCTGACCAGTGTAGAGCCCATTCACTTCTACCATTCCAAGTTGTGGGAGGAAAAATCCAAGAATTTATTCTACGAAATCTTTCACAATGTAGTGGTTCATGTTCATGTATCCCTGTATGGTCACCCAAATCCTCGAATTTCAGACAGGATTATGGGAAATCTAGGTAAACTAGCAGATTGGTTTATTGAAGAAAACTTCTCTTATATCAGGGTTTTTGGATTCTCAGTTCCTCCCCATGCTCTCTCGTGATTTTTACCAGACCGACTAGTATGCAGAGAAGTAGCCTACCAAAAATTAACGGAAGGCATTAGCAAGGAGCTGAAGGTAGCACATAAAAAGGTATGGCTGACTTTCCCTATCCAGGTCGGCATGTGTTCACTATTGGATTTCAGTCACTCCGAAGTGGAGGCTGCGGCTTTGGAAGATGTCAAATTGGTTGAAATTGAGTTCAAAAGACATTATCCACATAATATTGTGGAAAACCACATAGCCCAGTTCAACATGAGGCAAGATGTGCATGAAAACTTCCCGCATGATGAAATATTCAGGGGAGTTAGATCCTACAAAAAGGTGCAGGATCTATTCAAACCCTGCCTCTAGACTAACAAGCAGTTTTTATCAGTTTTCAAAGACACAGATAGAATAACCTACCTAAGATACTACAAGGAGAACAAATAAGTACTCCCCCTTCCCAGGAAGTCAGGACAACTGGTTCAGAAGTGAGCCACTCTAGTAAATGAAAAGTTGAGGAAACCCCAAAGAGCTCGGAGGTATGGAATCAACAATTAGAAGCATCATTGTCAGACTAGCTGAGCTCCCAGGCTTTAGAACAAATCAAATCTTACATGAAGCGGGGACCTGATATACCCCCTTTGACGCTAACCACCCCCGATGGTACCTCGAATACAACATAGCAACAACAATCAACAGAGATTGGTACTCCCATTGCATCATTGATGCCTCTACAATCCAGCCTCAGGAATCCTAATTTGAAAATTATTTTGGTAAGCGACCTTACTCCCATCTCACCAAAAAATATTCCACCTTCGTATTTATTCTTTAGTAAGAAAAGGAAGGCCATTGTGAAAAGAGAATCACACCAGAAATATGGAGTGATAACTAAAAGGCAGATAATGGTATATGACGTGAATGATCGAGATGATACAAAATTTGCAAAGGAAGTTGTAGGTTCGTTGGGTTCTTTTGCCACAACCAATCAATGGTCTGTGGAAAATTTGGCCGAACAACTGTGACAAAAGTGTCTAATGGTAGATCACTTGAAAACTCAAATACTTTCCATGGAAAAAAATACCAGGAATAGGATGAGCCAAGACTTTGAACAAATTAGGGCTTATGATCGGCTGCAAATCCAACAGCTCCAGGCCAACGTTGAAGAACTCCATCAGAGTTCCCAAATCGATCGCGGATTGGTCACTCAGTGTGATGGAATAATAGAACAATTGCGAACTAGGTTGAGCCTAACTGAAGGTACCTCAATAGATATCATGACCTTCCAAACTCAAGCATTGGAAGTAAATGAGAAGCTGGAAGTTGCACAACAGGACCTTTTTCTGAAGATAGATGTCATCCAAAAGTGCTACCAGGTAGTAGATCTTTCTCTGAAGGACATCTATATCAAGGAAAGGGAGGCTTGCTCATCCTGGGATAAGTTTCAAGAAGCCATCGTATTAATACAGAAAGAGAATGTCCATGATTTTCCTATGCTTTCTCCTTCTGAACAATTAAAAGGTGAGATGGATCTAAAGGCTTGGGAGACAAATTTGATAGAGAGAAAAAGATTTGCAAGAGAGGTAAAAGAAGCTTGTCTCGAAGCGTTGTCATAACTAGATAAAGGGCTAATCAATTTTGAAGGGAATACTATCTCCGAAGCCCTGGGTCAAATTGATATAGAAAAGAACCAACAGAACTCCCGAAAAAGAAAAGAAGAAGCTCTGATAACAATTCAGGAAATGAGCCAAATAGATATTTTTAAGACAAATAATTGGTTAGTAAATCCAAGCTAACAGTTATAGGCCACAAATTAGGAAGTGAAGGGAATTCAAGAAAAACTGCCTCAGGTAGAAAATAAGTTATTCACTTTCAAAGTAAATGAAACGACTCAGCCATCAAGATTTGTGGTGGAATTATTAGATAAACGAAACCGATGTATAGAGCATGGAAAAGCAATAACAATAGGGAGTAGGTAAGAAAACATGAACAATACCCTTTCTTTGTACCATTTCTACCTTCCACTTTCCAACAATCATTTATCTCGTCCACCTTCATCCTAGTCTCCACTGAGCCCCACTTCATCATTATACACTTACCCCATTATCATTCTTTCCACAGA
>ML818063.1:113532-129312 GCA_009831015.1 Picea engelmannii
CCCCCCCCTTTGTCAAATCTCCAATTTTCCTCCATCGTCCACCTTCCACCATGTGTCCTCCACTTAGCGCCATCCTGGCCCATCTCTTTCCCCTTTCCTCTCTCCCACCTATCACCTCTTTCCATGTGTTCCTCCCCGCATTCTTCCCTCGGTTGCCACTTCCCCCATGTCATATTCTTCTTCCCTTTTGTCTCTCTCTCACCCACCTGTACCCCGCGCTCCATGCCACTTCCACCTGTGTCCTATCCATACCCCGTGGAATTTCTCATCTGGTGTCGCAACACCACTTCATCCTCCTCGCCAGGGTCTCCTCCACGTCCGCCTACTGGGTCTCCTTGTAGCAGTCCTGCAAAGGAGTAGCAACCAAAGAAATTTTGTCACATTTTCTGAGTGCAGAGTTGACCGAGGTCGTTCCCAATCCCCAGGAAGCAGTTATTGAAGTGGTTGGTGGTGGTTAGGCATCGTCTTCACCATAAATGGAAAGCCCAGAAAAGGACCTAAGACAGGTCAATTCTTCTGCGGGGTGTCAGTAGTCCGATTGCATCTGACATAAGCACACAACCGTCCAGAGACTGCAGGTGCAGTCTGTTAGTAAACATGCAGACGTAATGTTTTTAATGATATGTCTCGGTTTTGTTGTTGTTATTGGCTTTGGGTATATGTAGGCAATTTTTCCATTTTTGTAATCTATCGATGGTAGAGATAAGCTCCCGACTGTAAAGCTTTAACAAAGCCTCTGGTTCTCTATTTATACAACAATATTTTGAGATTTCTTGTTCAATGGCGGCCAGCCTCCTCCTTTCCTTGTTCCTCTGAATCTAAAAGCCCAGGTATGGATGATCCAGTCGGGTGTTGCTGTAACTATATGATGCATGTTTGATTGTATTAGTTTTGCAACATTTGAGTTTTTTTCTGAATTTTATCTGGTCTGAGAGGATCTCATATCTGAGACTTTTCCCCTTTCTTTCCCTCCATTTACTCACCACTATGAAAAATTTACTAGCTTAAGTTAAATCAAGACCTCACATGTCCTTGTTGTTCCAACCCAGTCTTCTGAGTGAGCGATATTGTTCTATGTTTACTTCCATTCGATCACCCCCTTTATAAACAAATCATGACATAAAATGATGGGCCTCAGGCTTACTCCTGCTGCAATCCAGGAGTGACTCTTGACACCAACATTTCTGGCATCGTTGTCGGGGATGAAGTTGAAAATTTTCCCTAGGATTGAACAATATCGAGCCTCTGATTCTGAAGGTGCATCAGGCATCAGAGCCTTACGAGATTTCTATTATGCACCTGGCGACTCCATTGTGACGACTCCACTATGGCGAACATGTTGCTTTAGTTGTGGCTTCCAGAGGTAGACACACATAGTCCCATCCACAACTGCCTCTAGCTATGCCTGAAGCTGATCTGAAGGTAATTAGCAGAAGAGGAAAGGCCTCCGAAGGAGAAACTTCCACCGCTAAACTAGGTATTTTTCCATCTCCTTCTGTAGAAAATCCATTTTCTTCTTCTCATATTCCTAGTAGACCTGTTTCTGAAGTTTCCCGTTTCCTAAATTTCGGGAGTGTTCCTGCTGATTTTTCCTCTCCCAGTCTGGGATTGGAGGGAGAAATCCTTGTCACTCCCCTCTCCCCTAAATTTTTACCTTAGAGTAGACCCAGGACCATAGAATATTTCCCCACTCCTAGCTTTACCACTCCTCCTCTTATTACTGTTGCTACTACTGCGTAGAGAGAAGAATCTGTTGAATCAAGCCCCTTTGCCTTCTTGTTGAATCCCCCATTGTTTCCCCGTCCACCTGTAACCTCATTTCTAGTATCCCCTGTTCGATCTCCTCTTCCTCTGAGTTCTCCTCCACCTAATATTCCTATGGCAGGAGCAAATCCCCCCATGACCAGAATGGAGGCTATAATAGCTTCAAGGTATGCTCCCCCTTTGTTACCTCAACCTCTCAATGCCCTTCCAACAGATGGCTACCTTAAGCAGCTGCCCAAGTTTACAGGCGAAGGGGACATAGTTGCAGAAGAACACCTTGAAGCGTTTTAAAGTTTTACAGATGATCATGTTATCATGCATGTAGATGAATGGATGAGAATTTTCATCCATAGCCTTGAAGGAGAGGCTAGAAAGTGGTTTAGGGCCCTGCCTCCTAGATCTATTGATGGGATTGAGGCTTTAGATAATGCCTTTTTGAGACAGTGGGGAGACAAAAAAGACTTCATGTATTACATGACAGAGTTCGGGTCTTTGAAGAGAAAGGAAGGAGATTCTGTCTCTGACTTCTCCAAGAGATTCAATAAAATGTATAATAAGATCCCCACTGAAATAAAGCCCTCAGAATCCTCTGCTAAGATCACTTATGCTAGCGCTTTTGATCTCGATTTCTACCTTCTGTTGAGGGAAAGGAGAGCCACTACTCTGGCTCACATGTAGGATGCAGCCGTGGAAGTAGAATCTAACATATTGGCAGTTGACCGACTCAGGAATAAGGCTGATAGAGACATATCTAGGAAGAGACCTGAAGCCTCCCCATCCAATTCCTCTCCCCATCCCCTTCAGACGGATGAGGTAACTAAAGTGCTAAAGTCTCTTTCGGCTAGAATGGAAAGGTGGGAGTTAGAAGGGGAGCCCATGTACAGAAATCCCCAAAATGTTGAGAGCAAAGGCTTCAGGAGGCCTAGTAACGATATGCCACATGCTTTACCAAGGGAACCCAAGAGAAAAGACAGAGATGATTAGAGTATTCAAACCCCTCTCCAAAATAACCTAGTTTCTCACGAGGAGGGAGAGGATATAGATGAGCTAGGCCCTGAAATTCACTATATTAAAGAAACTTCCCCTTTTCCCCATTTGACTCAATCTGCATATGAAGAATCCCTTATGAACATTCAAATCAATGAGTTGGGAAAAGGGGAAAATGCCAACAACACTTCGAACAGATACCATCTCAGGTCAAAATTGAAAGAAGGAAATTTTGTTAGCCATGATCAACCCCTCATAGCAGAAAGGCCTACCAAACCTGCAACAATCACTACTAAAGAAAAGAAAACTTAGAATACTTAGCCAACAGCCAAAGAACCTGTCTCTGAGGTAAGGGAAGCTCCTAAGTCTCTTTCCTCCTTTAGTTTTGAGCACGAAATTCAAAAGATTAGAATTCACATACCCCTCTCAAAACTAGTTAAAAATGAAGATTTCAAAAGGTCCCTCTCCAAACTGCTACAATCTGAGTCCCCCCAGCCTTCCACGGACTCAGTAAATCTTCAAGATGAAAATCCAGTAGTCATCCTAGGTCCCATGGTAGAAGACAGAGATTATTCATCCCCTCCCTTATACACATCCCTGAACATACATGATAAAGTGCTGCATAATTGCCTCATGGATTCAGGAGCTTCCCACAACCTTATGCCCAAAATAGTCATGGAAGAATTGGGACTAGAAGTGACAAAGGCTTATCATGATTTGTACTCTTTTGATTCAAGGAGGGTGAAATGCCTTGGAGTTATCAAAGACTTGGTGGTCTCTTTATTTCAGCTGCCAATGAAGAGTGTGTTCATGGACATTGTGGTAGCTGATGTTCCCCCCAAGTTCGATATGTTGTTTTCAAGATCTTGGATTAAAAAACTTGGAGGAACATTGCAGATGGATATCACATATGCCACCATTCCAATATTTGGAGGGGAATGCAGGAGGTTGTACAGAGAAGCTCAACTGGCCTACAATGTTAGTGATGAAGCAAACCCCACCAATCATCCTATCTTTTCACTAGACACTGATTTGGGGTCTAGTTTATTGCAACTCACTGACACTCGTGAAGCCCCTTTTCAAATCAGAAAGAATCTCATATTTAATCACGAGATACCTCCCCCAACCACCTCTGTTTGGAGTATGTTCTTCAATGGAGCTTCTTCCAGCGAAGGCGCTGGCACGGGAGTGGTTTTTGTGTCACCTTGTCAGGAAACCATATCCATGTCATACAAGATGGAATTTGAAACTACCAACAATGTGGCAGACTATGAAGCTCTTGTTCTGGGTTTAAGGGCTGCAAAAGAAATAGGAATTAAGGAGGTAGCAGTGTTTGGAGATGCTGAGATGATTATCCAGCAAGTCAAAAATTCTTATCGGGCTAAGCATCCTCGGCTCAAGAGTTACAAAGATGAGGTGTGGGACCTGATTGATAATTTCTTCTCAACTTTCAACATTTCTTTTATCCCAAGAGAGGAAAATACTTTGGCTGATTGCTTAGTTGTATCAGCTAGTCTTTTCAGGATCCCTCTGCCGCCTAAGATCAAATATGATGTTGAGATAAGATATAGGTCATCTGTACTGGACAATATCAAGCATTGGAAGGTATTCGAAGACGATCTTGAAATCAAAAAATTTCTTTAGTCTGTCGATGAATTCTACGCATTGCACATTGATCAAGACCCTGATCCTGAAGGGGACCCTCACCCTGAGGTATTTTTAAATAAAAATTTTAATCACCATATTGTTCAACTGCTTAGAAATCACATCCCCAAGGGATTAGTCCCTTTAGAAAGATTGTTTGATGGGAATGATATGGCAGTAAAGGGTAGGGTTTCAAATGAAGATGCTGATACAATTGAATGCAACATTGGAACGCAGGAGGAGCCTAAGTTTTTCGAGTTGTCAAGCAACCTGACCAAAGAGCAGAGGGCCGAATGTACTGATTTATTAAGATAATTTGATGATGTGTTTGCATGGACCTATGAAGACCTCAAGACATATGACACAATTTTCATTGAACACAAGATCCCACTAAAGGAAGAGGTTAATCCATTTAGGCAGAAGCTAAGACAGATAAATCCCATGTTGTTGCTCGTCATGGAGAGAGAAGTGAAGAAGTTGTTAGATGCCCACATTATTGTCCCCTTGAGATATTCTGAGTGGGTGGCCAATTTGGTCTTGGTGAGGAAGAAAAGTGAAGAAATCAAGCTCTATGTTGATTTCAGGAACCTGAACAGGAGCTCAAAGAAAGACAACTATCCCTTGCCCAACATGGAACACATATTCCAGAGGGTAACTGGTTTATCTAGGATATCCATGATTGATGGTTTTTCTGGCTATAATCAGATATTAGTCATGCCTGAGGATAGAGAAAAGACAACCTTCACCACTCCTTGGGGCACATTCATGTATGCAAAAATGCCTTTTGGACTAATGAATGTAGGAGAAACATTTCAGCGAGCCATGGACATAACTTTCATCAGGGAGAAAGATCAGTTTGTTGTGATCTATCTGGATGACATCACAGTCTTCTCCACACTATTGTCACTTGAGGAAAGTTTTCTTGAAATGCCGGAGGTTTGGCCTTTCCTTAAATCCCAAGAAATCTTTGTTTTCTATGAAGGAGGGGAAGATATTAGGCCATATAGTATCAACAGAGGGAGTGAGAATTGACCCCAGCAGGGTAGAGGCAATTCAGTCCCTATCACTTCCCAGGTCTAGAAAGGAAGTTCAGGCTTTTTTAGGGAAGATTAACTTTCTGAGGAGATTCGTCTCAAATTTTGTTGAGTTGGTGAAACACATCACAACCATGCTCAGAAAGGGAAACGAAGTAAAATGGACTGTTGAACCCAGAGAATCTTTTGTCCAAATAAAAAGGGCAGTGATTGAGGCACCTGTGCTGATCAGTCCTGATTATTCCAAGGATTTCCTAATTTTTTCTTTTGCTTCTTTTGATACAGTAGCAGCGGTCTTATTGCAGAAAAATGAGGAAGGGCGAGAGCAACCCATTTCCTTCTTCAGTAAGGCATTAAGAGATGCAGAAATAAGGTATGAGATCATGGAGAAGAAGGCCTATGCCTTGGTGAAAGCTCTCAAAGATTTCAGAGTCTATGTCTTTCACTCAAGAGTAACTGCATACGTTCCTTCAGCCTCTGTGAAGGACATCCTGATATTAGCTTGAAATAGACCTATCTATCAGAGACAAGTTCATGTGAGATCAAACACGAACTAGAAAGAAACAGGCCAAGCGTGTCATATTAATGAGAACAATGACGAAAGTAACTTACAACCGTAGATGTGAGTGCAGTAGCTTCGTCAAATCCCCTTTGTCTAACCCTTGCTCAAAATATCCACGATCTGGATGACAACAACTTCACTGATTACTCTCCTCCAGGTCACTGAGTGTTTCCTATGAGATCATAGGTTTCATGCTTCTAATTCTTCATCCTTTTACCATGATAGAGCCTGTTTATATAGGTTTAGAGAGGCTTAACCTCTTGAGGTATCTTTAACGTAGGTTGAGGAGTTTCCTCCTTGAGTTAGGGATCTTCCCTAAGATCATGGCTGAACCAGGAATTTGAATTCAACTACCTTCCAAGATTTGAAAGATCTTCTCCTTATTCTCCTCAACAGACCAACTCCTGCCCAGAATAGGTAGCGCTCCCTCAAAAGGGCCATCAGAGCACTATAGTGCTACCTAGTAGGCTTTAGGGGGGCGCCAACGCTCTTAAAATCAATAGTGCTCCTCTTACAAGGATGTTCAGTGCTATAACGCTCCCTAGAAGTTTGGAGGGGAGCACCAGCGCTCCTAAGAGAGATTTAGGGAGCGCTCTCTTCTAAAACCCTAGATTCAGTGATTCTTTCAGGTGGCAAGAGGCAGTTAACTTCAGTTAACCATTCCTCTTCCTTCAAATCAAGTGTTTGAGACATTTTAAGTGTCTCCTTAGTGTCATCATAAGTATGATATAGGCATCATGGAAGTATTCTTTGCTTGACACTTGCGACACTTGCGACACTTATCAAAGAGAGTAATGTTGATGTGTAACAGATTGCCCCCCAAAGTATGAAGTTAGAAGATGAGGACTGATAAATGAAATGATTTGTAGACTTTAAAGCAAGGGTATAGACATGGAGAACCTGATAGAAGATGCGCACAAACATCCAACAAATATTATGACATGTTTCAAACCCAAGGCAGACATACCTATGCTTGGGTGATCAAGACTTGCGAGATATGGCCGCCATAAAATACATTGCAGATCCATAATTGTATTGATAAAAAGGTATAGCCACCAAGGATATAGTGTGGATCTATACTCTGATGACCTGAATTGATCGTAGCCATGAAGAATACACAGTGGATCTATGAGATGACAAGACATAGCCACGACCAATACAAAGTGGATCTATGTAACAGTATATGCGTCATTGTTCAAGAGAAACTCCTTCACAACCTGTGCAAAGTACATATCAAAGTGTTCACTCAACCCAAGGTCTTCTTACCGATCCTGATAAAGTACGAATCTAACCATGTGAATAGATGTCCTGATGTCGAACATGGCAGAAACCACTTGATTACCGGTCAATGATGTAAACTGTTAACAAGCGCGAGGGAGATCGCCATTAATGCCAATGATTCCCAAGGTACTCTAGTACATTCCAATGAATGTGAATAGATCAGCTGGATTCAAACATTCTTGGAATCATCCGATCATAGGTCAATGATGTAAACCTATTGTTGGACGTGAGGAGGCCTGCCATTGAGGCATGCAGGTCCCAAAGTACTAACTGGTTTCTAAGTCTAATTCCTGGATAATGTGTTGAAGTCGACAGGAATAGGCTCATCGAAGAAGGGCCTTGATGTATCCCCCATAAACGACACAAAATGGACATAGAGATGAAATTGGTAGATCGAATGAACATGGACTGACATGGGTATTGAGACAAAATATTTGTGACGGCTGACTCTCAAGGCGGATACTTCCCTTGAACACTGAGGCACAACAACAGAAACATGACATGGACCAAAACTTGATGATGCAGTGGATGTTGTGACTTACGTCAGGTGACCCAAAGGAGTGAAAGAAACTCAAAGGATTGGTTCAGTGCAGAGGTTCAACGGATTATAATGCATGCAAAAGACAAAGTGTTGTGTTCAAGGGCGACTCTAAGAATTACTTGGTAATGTTCTCAAGAGGCTGCTTGGCTTACTTCTTTCAACTTTTCCCCCATCCAGATAGACGAGTACCTCTTTTTAATTTAACGATCTTGAGGAGGGTAACACATGCTCAATATAACTCACCTTCGGTAAGTTCTTCTTCCTTTGGTTAATGAACTGGAAGAAGTAAGGGTTTGGTCCCTTATGGGCCTGTCGATGTTTGTTTTAGCGAGTCCAAAGACAGAAAACTCGAAAGTTTTTCATGATTATAGAGTCTGGAAAAACACTTAAAAGAGAACTCTCTTAGTTCATTTTTCATACAATTAGTCTCACAAGGCTGAAAAAGAGATAAACTACCACTCGAAAGACGCCCTTTCGAACCTTTTAATGAGTGTGAAAGGAAGCAAGATCACTCGTCGATCTTTTCATATTTAGAGATTCTGAAAAGAGTTTAAAGGTGACTCCAGGGGGTTCCTTTTTCGTGTGTCCATACGAGTCTGAAAAAGAGATAAAAGTCTACCCAGTGCGTTCTTATATTCTTGAGCTTGAGAATGAACTAAGACTATGCTCGTGGATGTGACAAGGTAAACAATGGATCAAAACTGCTTTGAAACCTGTAGTGTCAAAACTGCAATCCAGAGGTTTAGTGAAGCCATTATATTGTCAAAGAAACCCACAAATAACTATACCTTATAACAAATGGAAATTTATAAATAGTAATACAAGAAAAATCTTCATTTACCATTTCATTTTGCATAAGGATTTGTAGCAGTGGAGATTCTCATTTTGGAGGTGGATCTTGTTTTGCTTGATACCAGAGCTATGGTTGACCATTTCTCTCGCCGTTTGGACCAGGTAGATCTTCATTTCCTCCTCTTTCAATTACATGGTCCAAAATTTGTTTTCACATCAATATTTAAATAAGAAAACGAAGCCCTAGGTCGTCCCAAAAAAGATCAAATCGACCTCTATTCAAAACGATGGGAAAAAATACATTTGTTTATAAAACGCTTTTAGAGGGTGGTAGCATAGATGCCAACGCCTTGATACTTTGAGTAGAAAGGTCGTTTTTGTTAAAGGATCCATAAGAAACTCAAAAATATGCCGACGCAGCCATTATGAAAATCATTTTAATTTAAAACATTTTATTGCTGCGTATGGATTATTGAGTAATAAAAAGGAGGGTGTGGTCCTTTTTGAACAACATGGGCAATAGATTTCAAGTTTTTAAATTGCTTAAGAAATTGCCGAAAAATTGAATAATGAAATTCTTTTTTTTTTTTTTTTGTAGGTGATTTTGGCAACGACCATGATTGAGTGGAAGGAACGGGAGCATGAGCTCGATGATTTGGCTTCTTTGCAGAGTCCTCGTACACGGGCCGCGTTGAGATCTTGTGGACTTCTGAAATTCTTCAACCTTCAAAAGATGAAGAAAGAGATCCTTCTGCTTGAGCACATAATCATCTTGTGGGATGTCGCAGAGCAAGGGTTTCGGATCGGAACACAGCTTCTAACCATCGAGTTGGAAGATGTATATTTCTTGACTGACCTCTCGAAAAGAGGGGTTCCTATAGCTTTTTCTGGATAGAAGGTGCTTCCTGAGCAAGTGGGTGTGTACCTGGCACGTCATTATGTCCCAAGGGCAAGACTGGTGGGGGGTAGAATCCCCATCAAGGATATCAGAGAGTTACCCCTTCAATATATTTTGTTTTCCCTCACGAGTGTGACAGGAAGCACTAGCACACATCTGGCATCAAGATCACAGGTAGCTTATGGCGTACAGTGTTTGGAGTCAACACTGTTTAACTGGAGTGCAGGGTTTCTTCGAAATGTGAAGGAACAGGTTTCGAGATGTAGGATGGGGCAGAAACAATTCGGATATGGTTCTTTCTTGGTATCATTCTTCTTAGAGAGAATCCCCCAGATGTAGCCTCAGATTGCGTTGGTGGTACGACCAATGGGAGAACCACGGATGGAACGGTGGACTAGTCTATCTCCGAGACTAGTGGCAGAGTCAGAGTTCTATTTCACTGGTGACTTCTTCGCTTGGCTGAGACGCCAATATCTTTGGATAGAAGATTTTCCATATGCTGAGATGGACTTTCGCGGGAGCATGGATTTAATTCTACTAGCGGGGGAAGATTGGGATGCATCAGGTGAGAGACTAAGCAACACCTTGTTTAGTGTTTTTTTGTTGTAATTTTTTAACGTATGTATATTTTTTGGGGTATGTAGAAGAGTTTTTAATGGATGTATTGTTTTCAACATGTAGACAAGGGAGCAATGTGACCGGTTGAGATACCAGTATTAGGATGTCGCGGGGGTGCTCAGGTTGGAGTAGATCTGGGGGCACCAGTGATAGGTCTCCGGGAGGTTGAAAGAAACCTTCAAGGCCTTACGATGGGCATTCCTCCTCTACGAAGGAGAGAAGTACCTTTACATCTACAGAGACACACTGTGGGGGTGCTTGAGAATGTTAATTCTCTACTAAGACGAGTAGTGCGAGCAGTGATATGTTATTCTCAGCATAATGCAGTGAATAGAGATTAGAGTCTCTCTGGTGATTGCATATTTTGTATGACTTGTCGGACAATGTTGTATGGGTGTAAAGACCCAAAAATTTTCTCTTCTAAATACTTTTTTGATGTAATCAAAACATTTTCAGTCACGCTATGTATATATATACAGTTTCAAGTTTTTACAGTGCCAAAAGATTTGTAAATGATGATGAATTTAATGTGATGTGTTTTAATTTACATGTGATGTACAATTTGTTTTCCTTCATGAAACCTTATCTATGGGTGATATACCAATCCATGATGTAATTAGCTAACGAATCCGAAACATTGTTGAGTTCTCTTGGAATATGTCTATATTCGATGTAATCAAATATCCGTTCAAGATGATGAACTTGTAGGTGGAGACGTAGCAGGATAGGATTACGAATAGTGTAGATATGATTGAGTTGATAGACCATGAGTTGGGAGTCTAGGTTAACAATGATACGAGAGATACCTAGGGAGGAGGCTTGGGTCAAAAGTCCGATGACAACATGATATTCTGCCATGTTATTAGTCGTTGGTCCTAAGCAAATACCTCCTGAACTCGCCAACTCATCAGATTGGTAAATGACCCATGTTTCCGAAGCAATGTTCCGAGTGTGTCGACTAGCGCCATCCGCAAACCCAACAAAGATAGGAAAGGAAGATGTCATCTGTGCATGAAAACACAAGGCACATTTATGAGTGGAAAAGGTAAAGACTCGAGCACGCGAAAGAAACAAACACACCAAACTAAAATACAATAATGTACAATGTACACATGCTAGGTGATCTAGGCATAGTAATTTTTAAGGTAAAGCTTGTTCTGGGGATCTCCTAGGGAAATTCCATCATAATCGACTAACTCGTAGGTGCCTCTATGCAGAACACGTTTCACAATGTAAGGGCCATGCCACAGAGGTTCTAACTTACCTGTCCCTAGTTTGTCATGAGCCTGGTCATAGACAAGGACTAAGTCTCCTTCTGCAAAAGTCCGAGGATGGACGGATTTGTCGTATTGATTTTTTATTCATTTCTGATGTGCCTCGTTAACGAGAGCAGCATCACGGCGTGTTTCATCCAGTTTGGTCAGATATAAGAAATGTTATTCTTCAGCAGAAGTATGGGGTAGGAGTTCTACTTTATGTTTCAGAGATGGAATCTCACACTCAATTGGTAAAACAACTTTGATGCCATACACTAACTAGAAAGGAGTGAACCCAGTTGCGGTTTTCATGGAAGTACGGTAAGCCCAAAGAGTGGAGAAAATTTGTAGATGCCAGGATGTCTTATTTGACCCTACCATGCATTGAATCATGGTTTTGAGGACCTTGTTGATGGCTTCAACTTGTCCGTTGGCCTGAGGATAGTATGGGGATGAGTTTTCATGGTGAAAACCCAACTTGGCATGCAATTCACTCATCATCTGGTTCTTAAAGTGTGAACCATGATCGGTGACAATAGCGCATGGTACACCAAAATGAGTTATGATGTGGTTAAAAACAAAAAGAGTTGCGGTACGACCATCGTTCAGAAAGGTAGGCATAGCCTCAACCCATTTGGTAAAGTAGTCGACGACGACGATTATGTAACCGTGCCCCCCAGCTGAGGTAGGATTACATTGCATAAAATCGATACCCCACTTGGTGAAGGGGCCGATGGCGATAACGGGGTGTAGCGTAGTAGGGTGGGTGCGTGCCTCCTTGTTAAAAACTTGGCAGGGTGGGCATTTTTTGACTGCCTCAATACAATCTTTGAAAATTGAGGGCCAAAAATAGCCGGCACGTAGAATGTTTTGGGTTGTGGCCATCCCAGAAAGGTGACCGCCACAGGCTCCAAGGTGACATTCATTCAGAACACGTTCTGCCTCTGCATGAATCAAACATCGTTGAAGGATAGTATCAATACCACAGCGATACAAGGTGTCGCCAATGATAAGATACCGACGAGAATGGTGGCGAATACGTCGACGCTCTTCACGGGAAGTGTTAGGATGAAAGCATTGGGTTTGGAGATAAAGGAGGATGTCTCCATACCAAGGATCAGAGGTGTTGATGAGGAAAAGAGTTTCATCAGGGAGAGAATCTCTAGGTTCGATATCTTCGTCAGCATGGGGGAGATCGCAGATAAGCTCCGCAAACACTAGGGACTTTTTGTCTTTGACTTCGCAAATTCAAGATCGAATTCCTAAAGGATGACGATCCATTTAGAGTATTTTCCCTCGAGCACTTGACGTGTCAATACATGGTACATGGGGTTTGAGTCCACAATCACAGTGGTGGTGCGTAGTAGGATGTAATGGCGAAATCTCTGGACAGCGATGACGGCTGCCAGAGCTAGTTTTTCTACATGTGAATATCAGAGTTCGGGTCCAGATAGACTCTTGCTCAGGTAATAGATCACATGTTCCCCACCGTTGGGGTCCTCCTGAACTAATACCATTGCAATAGTGGAAGTGGAGGCAACTAAGTAAAGGATGTAGTCCTTTGTATACTCTGGAGGGTCCAACAAAGGTGCGCGAGTCAAGGCATGCTTGAGAGCGTCAAATGATCATTGAGCAATGTCATCCCAGATGAAAGGGGTGTTTTTCTGCAACAATCGCATGAAGCCTTTAGTTATCTCAGCGTAGTTACAAATGAAATGGTGAAGGAAGTTTTCTTTTCCTTGTAAACTCTAGAGTTGGGTCAAACTAGTAGGTGGGGGTAAGGCCAGAATAGCCTTAATCTTTAAGGGATCCACCCGAATCCCATCTTTAGAGACAACGAAACCAAGGAGTCGACCGGATTCGACAATAAAAATACAATTATGTGGGTTCAAGCGGATACACTAAAACCGACATCGAATAAAAATAGTACGTAAGTGATCAACGTGATCTGATCGATTGGATGAGTGGGTAGGTAAGTCGTCGAGGTAAGGTTCTGCAATATGCTTGATATCATGGAAAGCATACGACATAGCCCACTGGAAAGTAGCACCAACATTTTTTAGACCAAAAGGTAGCTTTCGATAGGAGAAAGTTGCCCATGGGCAGATAAAGGCTGTCTTATGTTGATCAGCAGGTAAAATTTCAATCTGGTTATACCCAGAGAAACCATCCATGAAAGAGAAGATTATGCTCCTGCCGCAAATATCAATGATCTGGTCGATGAAGGGCATAGGGTAGTTGTCCTTTGGACAAGCCTTATTGAGATCCCAATAATCAACACAGACACGAATGGTCCCCTGTTTCTTGGCAACTGGAACATGGTTGGAGACCCATTCTGTCAAAGGGACCGGGTAGATAAAGCCAGATTTTAAAAGTTTTTCAACTTCTGCCTTTATGGCTGCGATTTTCTTGGGATGAACCAGACGAAGTTTCTGTCGAACAGGTTTCACAGCAGGGTAAGTCTTGATTTCATGCACGGCAATCGAGGGGTCGATTCCTGGCATTTCTTCGTAGCTCCAAGAGAAGACATAGAGAAATTCTTTAAACAGAGCAGTGCAAGATACCACTTCTTCGAATGTGCAATTAGCACCAAGGTTAATGTTTTCCACAACGCCTTCTTTGATCAAAATATCAATAACGATCATAGTAGATATATTACCCATATTCCCCTCAGAAAGAGTGTCTTGTGTGAGGATGGGAGATTGTGGAGAATTGGTAACATCGGGAGGGAAGACAGAGTGTATGTCTTTTTGAATTTCTTCTAGAGGCGGAAGAAAAGAGGATCGGTGATGGTTATCATCCCAAGGTACGTCATTGATACTAAGCATTTCCATTATAGATTCGTCAGAAGGAAAAATGTGGGAAATGTAATCGATTGCAGATGATAGGTAATCCAACCATGAAGACATCGAGTAGGCATCAGGTGCCAATAGATGGGGGTTGTCCGAGGAGGGAGATTGAATAGCCATGTATGCGGCCTCAGCTGGGCTAAGTGGCATGGTGTCACCAAGCACATAGAATTCCATAGGACTAGGTACAATCCAAGGGTCAGATGATTCCAAAGATTGATAAGCCATAGTCGAAATCATATTGACGGTGGCAATATGATGTGTGGTGGGTGGAAGTGGTGTAGGGAAGGTACCCATAAGGCTAGAATATTTCAACAAGCCAACACCAACGCTTTCATACGTAACTTTGTGGTCTCCCAAAAAAGGAATGTTGTTGGTAACAGGGGAACGAGCGTCGGATGTACAAAAATCTAGTTGGTCGATGGTGTTAGCACTGGAAGTCACTCCTGGATTGCTTGCAGGAGCAGAGCCCAATACCCATCAGTTTTATGTCACGGTTTGTTTATAAAGGGATGATAAAATGGAGATAAAGGATCGAGGAGATATCATTCTAACTCGGGGACTGGATCTGGTACGTAAAGAACCAAGGAGGCCTGGAATCCTAACTTCAGCCAGTAGGTGGATTAAAAGATGAGCAGGTGGAAGACTTAGGAGAAAATGAACAAACAACTTTGGGCAATAAGCTTTTGGTAGTTTGCGGAAGAAAAACTCTGAATGCAAGATCCGCTTGGTTCAGGGTCTCAAGAAACTGAAAGGGGACTTGACTGGATATTCCAATTCCAAGTCACTCAATGCTGGGAAAATCAAAAGATATTATTAGAGACGGCACAACTATTACAGTGATCTATTACAACATCATCCTACAATAGATACAACTCGACTGGATCCTCCATTTCCGAGCTGCTCTAACACATTGTAAACAAAGATATGAAAGAAACTGGCATTCATAAGGCAAGAAGTCTCAAAAGTTCATACATAATCAGAATATCAGTGCTTCATTAAAACTTTACATCCGGGAGCTCTGCTCAACCATCGATATTTTACAAAATGGCGAAAACGCCTACATATACTTGGAGCAAAGACATAAGCCAATTTGAGACATCGCATTGAAGACATTACGTCTACATGTTTACTGCGCCTGCAGTCTATGGACAGTCATGAACTTCAGTCAGACGCAATCACGCTCCAAAAGGACCTGTGAATGAATTGATAAGATTACAGTCATTTCTGGACCTTCCATTTATGGTGGAAACGATGTCTAACCACCATCAACTACTGCAATAACTGTTTCATTGGGATCGGGAAAGGCCCCGGTCGACTCTGTTGTAGGAAAATATGCCTGCGAACAAGTAGATCGACCTCTAAGGCTTGACCTTAACCCTAGACAGAAAAGTGCTTATCATGGACACTGAATTTCTTTCGAATCTATCTAAGCCTAATGCATGAGAAGGAAGAGTAACAGAAGTACCTTTTAACCGACGTTTGTCCCTGCACGCTCCGAGTTGCGCTCCAATCTTTTGCTCCTCGTTGATGTCTGTAGACAAATCAAGATAC
>ML818064.1:10218-42269 GCA_009831015.1 Picea engelmannii
GATAACCAACAGTCCTACCTTTGATCCTTGTTAACTATGCCTTCAATATTTTATTTAACATTGATGTTATGTTATAGAGGAAAGGGGGGCGGGTCGGGGCTTAAGCCCCGACACATGGTTCCGTTGAAATGTTATATGACCGTATATATATATTGTGGCGCGCGCGCATTGCAATACATTGCAATGTTATATAACATATATAACATAGTTATATGACCATTGTATTAAAATCGCGCGGGGGTTTAAACATTGTGTTATGTAATATTTACATGGGTTATACCATTGTGTTATGTAATGAGCACGATTATGTATTTGCGCGGGAGTTCTACCGTTTTCACAGTTTTCAAACGGAATAACCACTTTGTAACCAAGCCCGTGGTCGCGTGTGCTCATGTGCCCAGTACTGAGGCGGTTAGGGGCTGGAGGCACCCTAACCGTCCTATGGTTTGTACCGGTGCGCGGTCATGCACGGGACTGGGTTCTTTACGCTTTAAAGAGCGTGTGTGCTAGGTTTGAAGCACACGGGTGCGATTTGTAGAACTAGAGACAACAAAGTTGAAGGGGAAGATTTCAAGAAGGCTATCTTCTTCATTTTTCGACCGTTTCAGGTGATGAAAGAGCCCAGACAGGGGTTTTGGGACGCTGCGAAGCCATTGGAGCAGTTGGTTTGTCATTTTGAGCATTGTAAGGCATGTTTTTTATCACTTTGAGAAATTTAATAATAATGATCCATTGGAAGCTGGACCAGGAGATGTAGCCCGGAGTGGGGTGAACTCCTTTATCAAGTTGTTGTATTTATGTCTGATGTTCAATGATTTATGTTGTTGTCTATGTGTATTTTCTACATAAGTAATCCTTAATTATGTGTTGCAAATTGATCCGATTGCTTTAAACACATAAACATTTCACTTGCAATTATGATTCAAGTTTCAAGTCTTCTTCATTTTTAGATCATGCGAGATCTGTAAGAAATGGGGCCATCATCCCACTGAGTTTCCATTACTCTAGAAATATCAAAGTACTACAAAGAACTTATTTTGAAATTTTTGCAAGTTAGTAGGGCATGAAGAGAAGGATTGTCGCATGTTCGACCTACTAAGAGATCGCACATCGGATATGTATAAGATCCATGAGGAGAATATCGACGCAGATGGGAATAGTGCGCAGTATAACATTCAAAGAGGATTCAATCAGGGGAACAAAGAAAATTTTGGCAAAGGCTGAGGTAGAGGGAATTTTGGTAGAGGAGGATGAGGACCGATTATCTGTTATAATTGTAATCAACCTGGAAACTTGGCCTGAGATTTCCAGAACCCACGTACCATGTGCACATATTGTAGAGCACTGGATCAGGCAATGGAGTATTGTCCCTAACTAGTTTCAAAATGGTAGGCCAGAGGAAACCCAAACCAGAATCAACATCAAAATCAAAATGTGCAAATGATATCAATTGAAAGACACAATGAAGGACCAAAAATCAAAGTCATTACACTTGGAGGAACTCAAACAGACGTTGATATGGAAACTCAAGGAAACCAAGCGGAGAAGTGGGTAAGGAATTCAGTAGGGCCTATGTCATCATTCGATCCATAGTAGGAAAAAGAGACATACCATAGTGAAAGAAAGGAAATACTTGGACCACATGGGGGAGCATCACCATCATCATTGCCTCATATAGAAGACCTAGTGGTACCTAAAATTTCAAGTGCGCAAGTAAGTATACTAATTGAATTCTTAAAGAGTTGTGTATAACTGATGAAGGAAATAATTGTACTAAGTATGTTATATAACATGATTGATCACTACACAAAAGGGAGGGAAACCCCTGTCGCACAAATAATGGTAAATTAGGTACTACGCAGGAAGATAACCAACAAGGAATTCAGGTTTAATGCATAGATTGGGGAGTACGATGTGCATAATGTTATTCTGGAGTTAAGATCAGATGTGAATGTACTACCTAAGAAGACATGGGAGATGATGGGAGAACCTGAGCTAATATGGTCCCCTATTCAGTTAAGGCTCGCAAATCATCATAAGATAGTCCTGTTTGGGTGACTAATAGGAGTACCTATGAACATAGATGGGGTGCGCAACATGGCAGACTTTGAAGTTATTAAGGTATTAAATGATAGTCAACCATATCCATCCTTAATGGGATTGGAATGAGCGTTTGATAACCAAGCAATTATTAACTTAAAAAGGAGGGTGATGAGCTTCAAGGTTGGGGATCTAAAGGTTACTACACCTTTGGGCCCGCTAGAAGGGAAGAGATACACAGAGTCAACAAGAGGAAATGGCATGGACAATTTATATAATTTGACTATGCATGTGGAGGATTATGTCAACTCAACAATGGATGGTGTGCTAAGTTGGATAAGTATCAGTTCATGTGCATCAGATTCAGAAGTTGGTCTAGATAATTGGCAGCAGAGGATGCATAAAGTATCAACTAGATGATGTCCACATATAAACTTATCCTTGTATTGGATTTGCACAAAGCTATGTGACCCACCCAAGTAAGATGAACTAACTGAGATTGGTATGTTTCTAAAATCATTTGAGTTACAGGTACCTGAACAACAAAGGATTTTGGCACTAGATGTCGTCTTAAAAGAAACTCCATCTATATACTTGGAATGAAGGACTTGGAACCATGCAGTATACTTATGTAGATACACTTTTCACCCGAAGAAGCAGAAAGTGTGCATAAATACACAAGAGAGGGTGACCTGGTGAACCACCTAGACATATGTAGATATTTATGGCACTCATAATTAGAGACAGAGTGGACACACTAATTCATACACATGTTGGACACAATCTCGAATAATTGGTATTTAGAATTGGATATGTGCAGGGAGACAATAGAATGGGAAGGATTGGTCCAAAGATTCAAAATCACATTCACATTTGAAAAGGAATCCCCCTCCATACATGAAACACTACATTCCATTCAAACAAAAATCTTCTCGTAGGTAGGATCTATGAAAGAATCACCATTATACAGTGTGCACAAAGCCAAGATGACAGTCCAAAATCTATTGCTATTCTATAATGTCACGGAGGAATAATATGAGGAAGAAGATCCTAGGAATGTACAGGTAGTAGAGACAGAAGGAGCACACACCGTAGAAGGGCCAGAGCTTGCATCTGTCGCATACACACAACCTATAAAGACAAAGAAATTCAACATTGAGACAATGAAGAATCCTAAGTTTGCGTAGATAGGAGACTATTGGAATGATGAGACATTTGAGAAGGTGGAAAAATTATTATGGGAATATCGAGACTTATTTCCAACCACATTCTCAGAAATGAAAGAGATAGCAGGTGATTTAGGCGAGATGAATATTCCACTAAAACCTGGAGCTAATCCAACATGACATAGACATTATAGATTGAACTCAAGGTACAAGGAAAATGTTAAGGATGAAATAGACAGGATACTAGACGTAGTAATTATTGAGCGAGTAGACGAATCTGGGTGGATTATCCCAATGGTGGTGCATGACAATAAGATCAGAGGAATTAGGATCCATGTGGATCTAAGGAATTTGATTGACGCATGCTTACGTGACCCATTCCCAACACCATTCACGGATGAAGTACTGGAGAATGTAGGAGGTCAAGAAATGTATTTTTTTACAGATGGATTATCTAGATACCATCATATAAAAATTGCGCAGGCGAATAGACACAAAACCACATTTGCAACAGAATGGGGTAGTTATCAGTACATGGTGATGTCATTTGTATTGAAGAATGCCCCTATGGTGTTTTCTAGAGTAGTAGTGGCAACATTCAAGGAGTTCATCCATAAATTTTTGGAAGTTTAATTAGATGATTGGATGGTGTTCAATACACTGCGGGATCATATAGAAGTACTATGGATCATGTTAGATCAATGCATAAAGTGTCAGATTTTGTTGAACTTGAAGAAATGTATCTCATTCGCACCATTTGGAATTCTACTAGGACATGTAGTATGCAAACAAGGACTATTGGTTGACCCAACCAATATTGCAGTGATTCTGGAGTTGCAGCCCCTGACATTAGTTAGACAAGTAAGGGAAAATTTGGGTCATATAGGTTATTACAAGAATTGTTTCAAAGGATATGCGTATATTACAACACCCATGGAAATGTTACTAAATAAGGAAGCCAAGTTCCAATGGAATGAGTTTTGATTAATTAGGTTGGTTTTCATTGATGCCAACCCTTAAAGCAAGTCTAGTAGCAAATTTTGGTAGCCCCAATAGTATAATTAAGGGAATTCAGTTTGATTGATGTATAATTGTATGGAATTTAATATATTTGTAGGTAAGACTCTTATATATGGATAGTACATGTCATGAAATTTCCTGTGATATGTGAAACGTCACTTAACTCCTCACGGTTAGAGAGTTATGGCTTGGTGAAGTGGAGAACCCTCATGAGTTATCTAGAATGTCAAAGAAGTCAAATTAATTATATAAGATCTTAGAATAAATTGACTAGTCAAGTGGGGTGAAAATAGGAGTTAGTCATGGGTTAAGTTGTTGCAATAAGAAAATAATTAAAAATAATTTAGTTGCAACTAGAAGTGAAGAATTTACTATTTCTATCAGAGTGAGTTAGAAGTGGACAAGTGGTTAGAAGTGGGTTATCCCTAAAAGAAAGAAAGTGGATTAAGTTGGTTAGAAGGTAACCCCTTGAGGAAGCTACATGGAAGTATAAATAAGAGAGAAAGGCTCTCCCATTAGCACCTATTGAATATCATTTACTATCTATAATTTTGTGAAAGGTTATTTGGGTAGGTATTATTGATAGAGAAAAGTGCGGCAGAAAACGTGTGGCAGAAAACATGCGGCGAGAAAAGTGCAGCAAAAAAAATGTGGCAAATAAATCATGGAAAGAAAACTACAACAGAAAAAGTGAGGTAGGAAAAGAACGGCATAAAATTTGCGGTAGAAAAATCGCGACAAAAAAACTATGGAAGAAAAGGCACGGTAGAAAAATCATTGCAGAAAAATCACGGTAGAAAAAGTGCGCCAACAAAATCGCGGGAACATATTTGCGAGAGAAAAACCATGAAAACAAAATGCTACAAGAAGAAAAAAAGGTATGGTTTTCATATGTGTAGTGTTGAATTTATGAATCTACTTGAGGGTTTTCCTTGTAAATCTGTTGGATGCCCTCTTGGAATTGTAGGGCTTGTTATAGAGTTGATATAAGGTAGATCTACTAAAGTTTAGTATTGGTTCATGTTTGAGGGATTTTGGTTGAGGTATGTTGCTAAAGTTATTGGTACAGATAGAGGTTGTATAACAATAAGGTTCTAGCACATGGTTTGAGGTACAGACTTGTGGTATAGTGTTTGAGGTATATGTGATTAGATCAGATTGGTTGATGAGTATACAGTGACGTGTTTCTTAGTGAAATATTTGATAGAATAGGTTGGGACAGTGACATATTTAGTTTCTACATTTGGAACTTATATTTCAGGGCAGATGGACGAGGCAAGGATAGGTGGTTGTAGCCGGAGAACATAGGGGGTTGTATCCTCCTTCTGGTTGTAGCTAAAGTATTAGGGAGTTGGAGATTCTCTTAGTTTTTAGCTTGAAAATAGGGGGTCAAAGCCTCCTTCCAATTGCAGCTGGAAAACAAAGGAAGTTGATGCTTCCAATGAATGTAATTCTTAAAGACAAATAAGAAAAAGTGTTATGTGGATTTCTCCCGCATTGGGTTTCCACATAAAAATATCAGTGTACTATGTATGTGTATGATTGTTCATTTGTTCATTGTTGTGGGTGGGAAAACCCCTTAGGGACTAGCACTAAGGGTTATGTAATGCATGCAGAAATGACCATCTAAATTCTTCTACTTTTTACCATCATCCCATCATAGACCCCATTATTCATATGTAAACACAAGGGTAAAAGGATCTAGTTACTCTACCTTGACATCCATGTTTGATGTTGATCCTTTTGTGTTCGATTTCTCCTTGAATGCAAGTCTCCTCCCAAATCTAACCTACATTCATAAACAGACAAACAAAGAACTCCAAACATGCATCTTATATATGAATTAGTGGGTTAGAGGTTCTAATAAAATATAATCAAACTGAATATTTGAACACCTCATATGGCGGGATGGGAAAATTACTTCTTTCTTATTAACCTCACAAAAGTAACTTACAATGGTGAGATTGGCCACTACTCCTCGAACCTGGTCCTGGGATCCTCTTCAACTGTGCACTAACTGCTTCCACATATGCTTCTCCTCACAAAATGGTTTCAAAATATTGGGGCAAGGGGAATAAAAAAAAGGGTAGAGTTCCTTTGCTATTATTTTCCTCCTTTCAAATGGGACCCCTACCTCTTCTTTTATAGGCTAGAAGAGGGTAGTTATCCAGTTGAGTGATCGACTATGGGTGGTCAAACGGTTTAGGCAATTACCCGGAAATATGTATTTCATCTGTAACTTTCTATTTTTTATTCCTTTGTCAGTATACGCGGGCTGTAGTGGGTCAGCTAGCATATACACGCATGCAATAGTGGTGCAGGACACGTATGCCTTTACAAGGATGGTTTTTAGAAGAGTTGTTTAGTAGTGGCTTGGAAAAAATGGCAAGTGAGATGGCTTGATGCTAGAAATGCATGTCTAGTGCAAATTAGGGTTATAACATGTTTGGTGCATAAGCAGGGAGTACTGGTATTGAAAACCATAATCCCTTAAAGACACATGAACTTACTTTTATAAAGAAAATGCAAGGAAACTTCGATAAAGAAAATATAATCTGAGGTTATACTTAAACTACAAACTGCAACAACAGAGACCAAGACTTGATCAAGAAAACCCATGAGAAGGATCACTTCTGAAAGGGAAGAGGATGACTGCCTCTCCTAACAAAAATATTTTATGAACTCAGGCACACTACTGACACTTCAGCAACCAGCGTATGTACACAGGTTGTCTAAAGGTAGGTCACGTATATATGTGTGCAAACCTTGTGCAGGCCATGTATACCTATGTGGGTTCCCCCAAAAAAGTAAAAGAAGTCTAGCAATCAAAGCAGAGAGTACTGGTATGGAAGACCAGAATCCCTACAAACTCAGACTCTTGCAGAAACTCAGAAAAAAGGTTATCAAACCAATTTAAAGCACCCAAAAAGTATCCCCCAAAACCCTAGAGATTCTCCCCAGTACGTCGCCAATTCTGTTGTGGGTGGGAAAACCCCCTACAGACTAGCACTAAGGGTTTTGTAATGCATGCAGAAATGACCATCTAAAGTCTCCTACTTTTTACCATCATCCCATCATAGACCCCATTATTCATATGTAAACACAAGGGTAAAAGGATCCAGTTAATCTACCTTGACTTCCACGTTTGATGTCGATCCTTTTGTGTTCGGTTTCTCTTTGATTGCAAGTCTCCTCCCAAAGATAACCTACATTCATAAATAGACAAACAAAGAACTCCAAACATGCATATTATATATGAATTAGTGGGTTAGAGGTTCTAATAAAATATAATCAAATTGAATATTTGAACACCTCATATGGCGAGACGGGAAAATTACTTCTTTCTTATTAACCTCACAAAAGTAACTTACAATGGTGAGATCGGCCACTGCTCCTCAAACCTAGTCCTGGGATCCTCTTCAACTATGCACCAACTGCTTCCACATATGCTTCTCCTCACAAAATGGTTGCAAAATATTGGGGCAAGGGGAATACAAAAAAGGGAAGAGTTTCTTTGCTATTATTTTCCTCTTTTCAAATGGGACCCCTACCTCTTCTTTTATAGGCTACAAGAGGGTAGTTATCCGATTGAGTGACTGGCTATGGGTGGTCAAATGGTTTAGGAAATTACCCATAAATCTGTATTTCGTCTGCAACTTTCTATTTTTTGTTCCTTTGTCAATATATGCAGGTTGTAGTGGGTCAGTTAGTGTATACACACGTGAAACAATGGTGTAGGGTGAGTATGCCTTTACAAGGATGGTTTTTAGAAGAGATGTTTAGTAGTGTCTTTGAAAAAATGGCAAGTGAGATGGCATGATGCCAGGTATGCATGTCTGGTGAAAATTAGGGTTATAACATTCATGTTTTATTTAGTCTTCACTTATTGGATGATAATTATATATTGATCATAAAGATAAATAACACTTGCATATTGTGGTTAAAATGATTAAAAATCTCTATGACTGATCCACCCCACCTCTGAGTAATCCAATAATTGGTTTCAGAGTAGGTTCATTCAAAAATTAGTTTAACCACTGAAAGGTAGATCATGGAGAGAAACAATATGTATAAAAATGGAATACCACAGTTTGATTGAAATAAGTATGCATTATGGAGAAGGATGAAAACATATGTACAGGCATAGGGATTTGAAGTTTGGCAATCGGTTGTAGATGGATACAAAGAACTAGAAGTTCTGCCAACAAATGAAAATGAAAAGAAACTCAGTCTAAATAATTCAAAATCCACAAATGCACTTCTTAATGGTTTTTGTGATTCGGTATATACCAAATTTATACATTGTAGCTCCGCTAAAGAGATTTGGGACAAACTTCAAAATATTTATGAAGGATATTCAAAAGTCAAAGTAGAAAAGCTTCAAACTTACAGAGGTCAATTCAAACAACTAATAAATAAGGAAGATGAGAATATCGTAGTTTACTTCCTATGAGTTGATGAAACAATGAATGAAATCATAGGATTGGGAGAATAAATTGAAGAAAATGTAATTGTGCAAAAGGTACTAAGATCTCTTCCAATCATATTTGATCCTAATATATTAGAACTAGAAGAAAGAGCATATCTAGACTCAATAAGCATAGATGAACTACATGGAATATTCACAACCTATGAAATAAGAACTGAATAGGAAAATCTAGGTATAAAAGAAGCAACATTCAAAGTATTCAAAAGGTCAAAGAAAAAGGGAAAGCAAAAGGGAAAGCAAAAAGAAAAAGAATACAACAACAACAATGACATCTCGGAAGACAATGAAGAAGTGGCCAACTTTGTCAGAAGATTGAAAAAGGGAACTGATGGAACATATAAAGGTAATCTTCCATTGATTTAATTTAATTGTGATCGTATTGGTCATTTTGATAACAAATTTCCTCATAAGAAAAATAAAATAAATGATGAAGATGATTCAAATAACAAACAAACATATAAAGGAAAAAGAACCAAAAAGAAAGTCTTCAAGAAAATTTCATGCACCAAAGAAGACAGCTCCTCATCAGATGAAGATGAAGTCAGTGAAAGTGAGACAGAAAAAGTTCTATTCATGGAAATAGAAGATTTTGATAAAGAAGACATCAAAGAAGAATATGAAGAGGAAGAATTTGACTACCGAGAAGAATTTTTGAGTGTTATAGAATTTATAAAAAGAGAAAACAAGAAGCTCCAAGCATAATTAGACAAGAAAGAAGACACTCAATAACTAGAGTAGATGATCACGAAATTGAAGGTTCAAATAGAAGAAGATAAAAGAATTGAAGAATCACTCAAAGAACAGTTAGAAGAAAGAGACATGATCATTGGAAATTTGGAAGCAGAGATTGTCACATTGAGAAAGGATCTTCAAAATAAAAATATGCAGAATAGCTCAAAAGTTTTGAATGACATTATCAGCAGTCAAAGGCCTAATCATGACAAGACCGGACTTTGATACAATAATATAGAAGAGGGATCAAGCTCCAAAACGACAGATCAAGAAACATATCCAAAAATCTATGCAGAAACGGTCAGAGGGGATAGAAATTTCTACAAGAAATATAAAAAAGACACTCCTCCACCGAGAAGATTTAGATTTCAGAATCAACAACAGTCAGAAGCATACAGGCCTTAGGAAGAATATGGATTCAAAAGATTAACTCCTTTCATAATATCTTCAACTCTCAAGTATCCAACTATCTTTTTTTGTTTAAGTTATGCATACAATAATTTTGGACATAAAGCTATAAATTGCAAAGCTAATAGTGGGAACAGAAACAACTTTGAAAGTCATACACAAAATGGTTATCGAAGAGGGCCTAGTGAAACACGGAGAAGAAGTTATGACTGGTTTGAATCATTGAGGACTAAAGTGGAATGCTACAAGTGCAACAACTTTGGACACGTGGCCAAATATTGTAGAATGACAGTCGCTCCTAGAAAATCACAACAAAATAACAACAATCACAGACAGGAACCTCAGAAGAGAACATGGATAAGAAAGAAGAATCAATATAGAAATGAAGAATGCACACTCGCTCTACAAGATAAGCATAATAAACGTGGTTGGTATGTTGACAGTGGTTGTTCAAAGCACATGACAGGTGATGAAGACAAGTTTCTAACATTGAAAAAGGAAATAGATGGATCAGTCTCCTTTGGAAATGATGACTCAACTAGAATCATTGGAAAGGGATTAGTCATAATTGGAAACAAGGATACCAAGGTAGAAAATTTTCTACTAGTGGAAGATATGAAACATAATCTTCTAAGTGTAAGTAAAATGTGTGACCAAGGTCACAAGCTTATGTTTGATTTACATAAATGTGAGATAAGAAAAGAAGGTTCTGGCAAATCTGTTGCAGCAGTTGTAAGAACTTCAAGAAACGTATATGTATTAAGTGAAATTGGAAATGAAAAGTGTTGTCTAGGGAAGGAAGATGAAGTTTGGATATGGAACAAAAGAATGGGTCACATAAAATTCGATAACCGCGTCAAAGTTAGCAAAAAGGAAGAATTCATAGAAATTCCCTAGATCACAAATCCAACCAACACTTTATGAAAGTATTGCCAACGAGGAAAGAAAACAAAGATCAGGTTCAAATCAAAGGAATACTCAATGACAAGACCACTAGAAATTGTGTATATTGATCTAGTTGGACCAAATAGAACAAAGGGTTTAAAAGGTGAGCAATACCTTATGTTATTGGTTGATGATTATACAAGAATGATTGCAACTTGTTTTCTCAAGAATAAGACAAAAGAATTTGAAAAATTCAAGGTATACAAGGAAATGGTTGAAAATGAAATAGATTCAAAAATAAAATGCTTGAGATCTGATAATGGAGGAGAGTTTACTTAAAAGGAATTTATGGATTTATGCAGCAAGCATGATATAAAAAGGAAAGTCTTCATTTCTAGAACACTTCAACAGAATGGAACAGGACAGTATAGGAAATGGCTCAAACAATGTTAATGGATTCCAAGTTGACAGATGTTTTTTGGACACATGCAGTGCATACAACAATTCACATTCATAACAGAGTAACACTAAGGAACAACAATGACAAAACTCCTTACAAGCTATGGAAAGGAAGACCAACAGATGTGAAGCACTTCATAGTCTTTGGAAACAAATGCTACATCAAAAGAGAAGATGGAAAAATGGGAAAGTTTGATTCTCGTGTAGACAAAGGTGTAATAGTTGGTTACTCAAGTACAAGGAAATCATACAAATGTTACAATCTAAGGCTCAACAAAGTTGTGGAAAGCATCAATGTAACAGTTGATGAGACAGGTGGATGAAAATTAAAGGAAGAAGAAAAAGAGTCAGTGGAACAAGTTTATGAAGAAGAAGCAAAGGATGAAGAAGCAGCAGAAGGGGAAAATGAAGAAGATCAAAAAGAAGTAGAAGATGAAGAAAAACAAGTACCTCCAAAGACACCTAGAAAACAAATACATAAGAATCATTTGTCAGATCATATTATCGGGAACAAATATGCAAGAGTTGAGACTAGAAGACGAATTCATTCACCAGAACAACTGCTCCTAGCACTCTTATCTTTGATTGAACCAAACAGTTTTGAAGAAGCCAACAAGGAAGAATTATGGATAAATGCCATGGATGAAGAATTGGATCAGATAGAGAAGAATGACACTTCAGAATTGGTTCCAAGAGCAAGGTACAAGAATGTGATCGGCACAAAATGGGTCTTTAGAAAAAAATTGAATGAAGATGGACAGGTTACCAGGAACAAAGCTAGATTGGTATGTAAAGGATACACACATGTTGAAGGTATCGAATTTGAAGAGACATTTACCCCAGTTTCCATAATGGAAGCAATCAAATTGATACTAGCTTATGCATGTTCAAGGAATATTAAAGTGTATCAGATGAACATGAAATCACCTTTTCTTAATGGAGAACTAGAAGAAGAAGTCTACAATGAGCAACCAAAAGAATTTTAGTTATCAAAAAATGAAGATTATGTTTGCATATTAAAGAAGGCCTTGTATGGTCTCAAACAGGCCCCCAGAGCATGGTATTCTAGACTAGACAGATACTTACAGCAACAAGGGTTCAAGAAAGGAAATGCAGACATCAACCTCTACATCAAGGTAACTCAAGATAGTATTTTATTATTTGAAGTTTATGTTGATGATATTATTTTTGGAAGTGATGATGACAGAATGATCCAGAAATCTGCAAAGGATATGCAGAATGAATTTGAAATGTCATTACTTGGAGAACTATCCTTCTTGCCGGGTCTTCAGATATGTCAAAGAAACCAAGGAATTTTTATTTCTAAAACCAAGTATATTTGAGATATGGTAAAGAGGTTTGGAATGAAATATTGCAAATGAGTTGGTACTCCTATGCAAACTAGTTGCAAGTTAAGTAAATATGATGATTCAAAGTCTACAGATCAGAGGAAGTACATGTCAATGATTGGCATCTTACTTTATGTGACAACATATAGACTAGATGTAATGTAGGTAGTTGGACAGGTGGCAAGATTTCAAGCAGCACCAAAAGAATCACATGTTCTAGTAGTAAAGAGGATATTCATATATCTCAAGGGTACATAAGAGTTTGGATTATGGTATCCAAAAGGAAAATATTTATCACTTATTTCCTACACAGATGCAGATTGGGTAGGTTGCATTAATGACTGACGAAGCACCAATGGAGTAGCGTTCTACTTGGGTGAGTGTTTGGTATCTTGGCTAAGCAAGAAACATTCATCAATATCATTATATACAGTCTAAGAAGAGTATATTGCAGTAGTAGCTTGTTGTACACAATTTCTATGGATGAAACAAACTCTGACAGATATATAGGTTAAGTATGATGATCCCATTCCAATCTATTTTGATAATACAAGTGCCATCAATATCTCAAATAACTCAGTGATGCACTCCAATATGAAGCACATTCCAATCAAGTATCACTTTCTACAAGAACATCTTAAACAAAAGAACATCAGAGTTGAATATGTGGGAACAAAAGAACAAGTGGTATATATCTTTACAAAACTGCTTCCAAGGGAAGACTTTGAGTATCTTTGCCAAAGACTCGGAGTAATTTATACTCCAAAATGAATGTTTTTTAATGCTTATCTTATATGTCTTATATTTACACGAGGAAGCACCATAAAGAGGAAAATTCAATATGGGGGATCAGTTTCAGGAAGAGTTCAGTTAGGGGGAGCATCTCCAAGGACAATTCAGTTAAGGGGAGCAGCCCCAGATGGGAAGTTACATTTTTCATTGATGGAAAAGGGGGAGAGATTTATCAGATGCAGGATAGAGAGTTAGATGCTTGGAGAGAGAGCACATAGGTATGGTTCCAAGGGAGCGATGGTCACAAGGGGAGCATGAGAAATATGACTTCATTATTGCATCAGAGTGTTTCCATCAATGCCAAAGGGGGATATTGTTGATTAATTGGGTTGGTTGTCATTAATGTCAACCTTTGAAGAAATTCCGGTAGAAAATTATGGTAACCCCAACAATATGATTAAGGGACTTCAGTTTGATTGATGTATAATGGTATGAAGTTTAATATATTTGCAGGTAAGACTATTCTAGATGGATAGTACATGTCATGCCATTTTCAGTGATATGAAAAATGTCACATAACTCCTCACGGTTAGAGAGTTATGGCCTGGTGAAGTGGAGAACCCTCATGAGTTATTTAGAAGGTCAAAGAAGTTAAATTAATTCTAGAAGCTCCTGGAAGAATTTGACTAGTCAAGTGGGTGAAACTAGGAGTTAGTCATGGGTTAAGTTGTTGCAATAAGAAAATAATTAAAAATAATTTAGTTACAACTAGAAGTGGAGAATTTACTATTTGTAGCAAAGTGAGTTAGAAGTGGATAAGTGGTTAGAAGTGGGCTAGCCCTAAAAGAAGGAAAGTGGATTAAGTTGGTTAGAAGGTAAACCCTTGAGGAAGCTACATGGAAGTATAAATAAGAGAGAAAGGCTTTCCCATTAGCACCTATTGAATATCATTGAATATCTATTTTGTGAAAGGTTATTTGGGCAAGTATTATTGATAGAGAAAAGTGCAGAAAAAAAAAGTGCGGCAAGAAAAGTGTGACAGAAAAAATGCGACAGGAAAAGTGCGGTAGAAAAAGTGCGACAGAAAAATTGCGTCAAGAAAAGTGTGGCAAAAAAAAGTGCAGCAGGAAAAGTGCAACAAAAAATTTGTGGTAGAAAAACTGCGACAGGAAAAGTGCGGTAGAAAAAGTGCGGCATAAAAATCATGGCAGGAAAAGTGCAGCAGAAAAAGTGCAGCAGAAAAATCATGGTAGGAAAAGTGCGGAATAAAAATTGCTGTAGAAAAACCTCGGCAGAAAAATCATGGCAGCAGATTTGCAGCAACATAATTGCGACAACAGAACACTACAAGAAGAAAAAAAAATATGCTTTTCGTATGTGTAGTGTTGAATTTATGATTGTGGTCGAGGGTTTGCCTTGTAAATTTGTTGGATGCCCTCTTGGAAGTTTAGGGCAGATCTACTGAAGTTTAGTATTGGTTCATGTTTGAGGGCTTCTCATTGAGGTATGTTGTTGAAGTTATTGGTACAGATAGAGGTTGTATAACAGTAAGTTTCTAGCACATGGTTTGAGGTACAGACTTGTGGTATAGTGTTTCAGGTATATGTGATCAAATCAGATTGGTTAATGAGTATACAGTGACAGGTTTCTCAGTGACAATTTGACTGAACAAGTTGTGATAGTGACATATTCAGTTTCAACATTTGGCACTTATATTTTAGGTTGGTTGGATGGGGCAAGGATAGGTGGTTGTAGCCACCTTCCGATTGTATTCAGAGAACATAGGGGGTTGTAGCCTCTTTCTGGTTGTAGCCAAAGGATTAGGGAGTTGGAGTTTCCCTCAAGTTGTAGCCTTAAAATAGGGGGTCGAAGCTTCCTTCCATTTGTAGTTGGAAAACAAAGGAAGTTGGTGCTTCCAATGAATGTAATTCTTAAAGAAAAATAAGAAAAATCATTCTGTGGTTTTCTCCTGCATTGGGTTTCCACGTAAAAATATTGGTGTACTATGTATGTGTATGATTATTCATTTTTTCATGATTTATTTACTCTACACTTATTGGATGATAATGTTCTATTGATCATAAATATAAATAACACTTGCATATTGTGGTTAAAAGGATTAAAAATCTATATTACTTATTGACCCCCCCTCTCAGTAATCCAACAATGAGGACTACGAGAAGGGGATGGACACATTGAAATAGAGACTGCTCACCGCACCCATTTTAATCTTTCTATACTGGAACAAGGAGATCCATGTCCATGTAGATGCATCATCCAATGCATTGGGCACAATACTATCACAAACAGGAGAAGGAGACATCGATCATCTGATTTCATTTGCAAGTAGGAAGTTGTCTATATCTGAAAAAAAATTATACCACTACAGAATGGGAAGTCTTGGCCATGGTCTATGCACTACAAAAGTACAGATATTACTTACTTGGGTCTCACTTTAAGATGTACATAGATCATTCTGTATTAAAGTACTTAGTCAATAATCCTGTCTTGGGAGGAAGAATATGTAGATGGTTTTTACTATTTTAGGAATATGACTTTGAGGTCATAGTAAAACTAGGGAAGTTAGAATGCAGGACCTAATCATCTCTCATGCATATTAACAGGAGAGGATGCATGTAATTTACATGATAATTTCCCAGATGCGCAGTTATTTTCAGTAAGGATGGTGAATGATTACTTTGTGGACATTGTGGAGTTTCTAAATACAAGTGTGGCCCCCTCTGAAATGGCAGTTGCGCAAAAGAAACAATTTCTACTAAAAGAAACAGACTATCAATTGATTGCAGGGAACTTGTATAAGTTAGGGGTAGATGGAATCTTGAGGCATTGTGTACTGGAACATGAAAGGTCAGTTATACTAGAGGAAGCACATGACAGAATTGTTGGAGGACATTACCCAAGCAAAGCAACGATAAAAAATATTTTATGTGCAGGGATTTGGTGGCCTACATAGCACAAAGATGCAAAGGAGTATTGTCAGTCTTGTGACATATGTCAAAGAGTGGGTAAACGATCTAGGCATGATAAAATGCTATTAAATCCACAAGTGACGTTGCAATAATTTGATAAGTGTTCCATTGAATTTATAGGTCCGATCAACACACAAGCAAGGAGATCATGAGAAATATACATCATTACTACGACAGAATATTTAACTAGGTGGGAGGAAGTAGCACCAGTTACTTATTTCATTGTAGAGACTATTGCATAGTTTCTATTCGAGAATGTAGTCACCATATTTGGATGTTTCCACATATTACTTAGCGATCAAGGTACTCACTTTCTAAACACTTGAGGAGGATCAATTTCTTCCAGGATTCCATCAACAGGTGCAGAAAGCTAGAGAGAAGACCCAAGACTATCAACACATTAAATATAAGAAATTCCAAGTTAGGGATTTGGTAATACTCTATGAAAACAAGTATTTGTAGCACATGAGGAAATTTCACATGCACTGGTTAGGTCCCTATGTAATACAACAGATAACTGAGATAGGTGTTGCGCTGTTGAAAACCTTGGATCGACAAGTCCTGGAAGGAATGGTGAATGGAGGTCGGATGAAACTCTATAGAGACATTCGACCATCTGCGTAGTAATCTGGGTTGCTCCAAAACCCATTTATTATAGTAAGTGTACCATAGTAGCAAGAAAAACAAGAAAAACCTAATAAAAAGTAGAAAAAGGAACGAAAATCAATAAAAAGGTAGTGATAGGAGAAAGAAAAAGAGTGTGTGAAATCCCAAGGTATCATAACTTGTGCAGTTGAACTGAGCATCTTACACTAAGCTAGCATTGTGCCAAGTTCAAAGATAAGATACAAACAGAACCGACAGTGACGAGAAATGCATTACTACGCAGATTGGCACGAAAAAATTGTCAAACACAGTGAGGAAGGCAGGGAAAATATAGTTGGACAGTCGGTGTGATGGGTCATAAAAGCACCGTATAAGCATTAAATCCAAAAATATGCCATAAATCACGGTGGATATGTGGTACGAGGGAGAAATAACCTGAAGGATTTTGTAATTAAGATGTAATTATGGAACAACTCATCAACTTTGATGGTGGTAGGGACAAGTTAGTTAAAACAAGATCGGACAAGTATGATCAGCACAAAAGCATAAAATCATAAGAACATCATTAAGTGTAACTCGTTCTTGCATACCACTGTGACCAAATCAGAGCAACCCAGCTAGAAAGAGCTGAGCTACATCTAGCAAGGAACACACACAATGATAGTTAAGGAAGCGGTCACTCTAGACGAATGGGGAAAGATCTGCCAGCAATACCACCAATCCCCTCGGGGATGAGTAGGGTAGGAGATATGTTGGGAAAGCATACCAACTTGAATTTTATGGACCAGGACATTATCGATGAAAAAATAGTTTCAGAGCTTGCTAGGGACCAATACTCATGTGTTGAGCATATATCGGATGCAGGGAATCACATTTTTTCCAACTTAAAGTTGCACGAAGATCAAAACAGAGTTAGTATCAGGTTCGGGGGTTATGAATGATTCATGACAGTAAAAGACAAGGAAATAGATCATGATCCCACTGAAAGAGAGGTTTCCTAGAAATTGGCCTCATATACGATACCCAAACTAAACCTGAACAATTTTTCAAGGGTTGTAGGAAAAAAGGAGGATGGTGTAGTCCTCAAGGAATCTCAACGGAGTATTGCTAAAGAAGACGATTATAGGAAGAGGAGGATTAACAATTATTTTTCCTCCAAGAAGCAATGTTGACTCCCTAGGAAACATGAATCATAATGTCATCATCCGAACTTAGGCCGCCATCAGGTGGGAAGATGACTTCAAGAGGGAAAAGGATGACCCTCTAAGGCATATTGTGAAGAATCATAAGGAACCAAAGGAATAAGCCCAACTAACGGTCAGAGGCATGGCACAGACGACCCAAGCAATAGTACAAAATTTAACTGAAGTAGTTTTGGAGGTGGAAGTGGCCAATGCTATCACCCAATAGTTCATTGCAGAGTGGAAGAACAGGAAACAGGCCCGAGTGGCTCGGGACGAGCCATAGGTGAGTGTTGGGGGCTTGTTGGACAAGCAGTTTTGGATACAATTTTGGGAGAAAAATACACAAGGATAAGGAAAGTGCATAGGAGAAAGTGTGCAGGAGAAAAGAGAACATAAGAAAATATGCAGAAGAAAGAGCGTAGAAGAAAAAATAGTGCACAGTATGGAGATAATGCACAGATGAAAGGATAAATCAAGCAAGCGAGAGAAGGAAGCACAAAGGATGATAGTGTGACTTTACATAAATAGAAGAATAGTAGAAAAGCTATATAAAGAGCGAAAAGTAGAAGAAGGAAAACAACCAGGTAATTGAAATTGGCCATGCCATGCATTGTAATTGGCTATTTTGGGATAGATAAGAATAGGACTTCGAGCCCTAGATTTTGGGTATAAATATGTAATGGGTGGGGTAAAAAGAGAGTCCTAGTGAGAGGTGTATAGAGCGAAAGAGCTAGTTGGCTAGAGAAAGTTTGTAGAATCTGTAGAGGTTGATATTATGCAAGAATCATGAATGTAATCAATTGATACGATGAATAAATACAGAGTTTGAGAGATAATCTTCCATCTTATGTTCTTTACTTGTTTATGTGCATTTATGAATGATGTTGTTATATTTTGCAGACTAGAGTTAGTGTATGGCTTGATTATGTTGCAATATTCATGAATCACTGTAATAAGCAAGAGCATACATAAGCTATAATAAAGAACAATAATTAGCGCATATGCCTCCCATTCCCTTACTGCTGCAAAGACCTCGTTTTTGCAGTCCCAATAGATACCTCAAATGAGACTTCATCTACGTAAGAAAGTGATGTCGAAAGGGTCAGTGTCTTGAGGGTTTTTTGTTCATAGTTGAACTGGACCTTGGGTCTTAAAACTCGTTGCACAGACCAGTACAAGCCAACACACCTGCTATTTGTCCTTCCATGGATCTTCTTTTTGTTGCCAGTCTTACTATGTCTAGTCGTTGTTGCAATTCAGTCATTTTTTCTTTCATATTCTTACTGGTTTCTTCTTTCCACTGTGACATCTACTAAACTACCTCCTTAATAGCATCCTTTACTTGGTAAATGATTTGGTCCATATCATCATCCATTAGTTTATAAACAGTCGGTTCCTTGTGCGCTTTGTCTTCTTGTGCACACCTCCCATTGGACCCTTCCCCTTGTCTTTTTGTTTTATTCTTGTTGTGGGGATTGTTTTTTGAGTCACTTCCATTGATGTTTTAGTCTCTGGTACATCCTTTGCACCATTTCATTGACTGTGATCATGATCATTCCCTGTATCGTAGTGTTTTTATGTCGCTTTGTTACTAGGTTACATGCCATCTGCAAGGATCTTCCAATCTGGGTTCCAATATTGCATGATTAGTTGGATATCTTCTTCAATAACCTTGTACTTCATCTAGACCCACTCCTCTCTTAGGTCCTTCTTTTACTCAACATATATATGATGTCAGTCTACTCAAAAATCTGTGATTGGTGCATGTGATTCCACAAGTTGTGGTGTTATGTGTGGTCTGTACTTAATTCCCTATCGAATCCTTTCAACATAGAGAAAAAATTCTACATTTTTGTATGTTGGGTGCCATTTATTCGTTGTATACCATAAAATCTGGCACTTCATTGTTAAACATGGTTTCCCTCTTAGGCCAACGAACTGCACGTCCTCCATCTCTTCCCATGCTATGAACACAAGCAAAATTAGAAGCCATGGATAATGGAACTCCATGCCTCTATCTTATGATTCCACAAAATCAAGAAGAAATCAATTTAACAGGAAGGTTACCCAACTCATTGAAGTACCTTCCACACACTTCTTTGTCGCAGCTATCAATCCTGCTGGAACTTGGTCCTTCCTTCATTTTCATAGCATCTTACATGCTAACGCATGTGTTGCAAGTATGATACTTGGGTTACATATTCTTGTCACATCCAGGCCACACACCCTTTTAACTGTGAAAAAAAATTGTATCATGGCCTCTAACAAGGCCTTGTCTGTCTTTTTGTCGGAAACAATGAGGGTGGGATCTTCCTCCTATGTCGGTAATCGTGTGATCCTAGACATCAAGTTTGTTTCTATCGAGATTGACCTATCCAGCCACATATACCCTCCATGCACACAAGATAGGAGTAACTTAACACATGTGTTTACTTCATTTCTTCGTCTGAAATGAGGAATGTCGAACATGTTGAGTAGGCATGCTCACTCCAATCATCTGGCCCATACCTGGGGCACAAGTATGCTATGGTTTTTTTTGGGGTCTACTTTCAACTCCAAATAATGGTGGGATGCCAATTTGGGGAACTTCTCCGTGTCGGTAATTTCATGGTCTCCATATCTGAGTTGTGGCATCTTCCCCAACATATATTCATCGATGATAACCCCTTTTGGTATGTTGGGCATCACCAGTATATGGTTAACATTCTTCGGCAGTGTCACTAGTGGTGAATTGTCTTTTATTGGTGGAATTTAATGGTCGGGCAACCTTGGCTCTGAGGATGATGCAGCTCCTATATTCTCCTCAACCTCTAGTATCTATGGTTCTACTGGTGATTCTTTTGTGTTTTCCTTCTTTGGTATGGTCATGGGTGATTTCAGTGGTGCCAAACTGTAAAACTAGTAATTCTTAACAATTGGTTCAGCTCGATATCTCCTTCTCAGCTCTTCTCCTATTCTTTGTTCTCCCTTACTTGTATGCAGCTTATAGTAATGATAACTCACGCTTGGAAACCCTCCCCTGTTGTGTGCCTCCTTTCCCTTCATGCCTTAACTAACTTTTCTAATCCGCCAATGAGGTTGATGAATGCTTGAATAAATGCGGCTTTATTACCAACTCCGTCGTTGGCTTTTTGCCTCGTACTGCCAATCTGTCATGATTTCCGATGACTTTTACCATTTATGGTTATACAATGTCTTTATGACATTTCATTACCACTTTGTAGCTGTCATTTCCAATATTTAATTCCTTTAAAGGTCTTATCAGTACTCCATTGTGCAATTGTTTTTGTTTCCATGTTTGTTTGTTGTGCGTACTTTTGCTACTATGTATTGTTTTCTTAATTGGCGTAGTTTCACCCCGATAGCGCAACAATCATTACTTCTTCTTAGTTTTTTGTTTCTTATTAATTTGTAATCCCACTTTGTTTTTCATAGTTACTATGATACATGTGTCTTAGTTTAGTTCATATTACTGTGCAAATGGTCAGTCGTCTCTATATAGTTTCAGTGGACTCCCATTCACCATTCTTCTAAGGACTTCTCCATTCAAGGTTTTTGACTATGCAACACCTACCTCTATCACCTGCTTAATCACATATGGGCCTAACCAGTGCATTCTGAACTTTCCAAGATGTTGCATGAACTTGCTTTCATAGAGTAATACTAAGTCCGCCACTTGGAATTTTTTCTATTTAATGTGTCTATCATGCCATTCCTTCTCTCTTACATTTAGAACTTGTTGATGGAAACCTATGACAAATCGATCTCCCTCAACCTGTACCAACAACAACAATCTCTCCTCCACTTCGCCTGAGTCCAAAATATTAGTAATCACTGCAACACGCGGGGTAGGTAGAATAAATTCCATTGGCATCATTGCTTCTTGCCCATAAACCAACCTAAAGGTGTCTTCCCTATAAAATTTTTACTTGTAGTCCTATAGGCCCATAAAATTGCAGGGAATATTAAGTCCCAATCGTATCTCCTTACATTACAGATCTTTGTCAAAGAATTCTCTAGAATTTTATTAAAATATTCAACTGTCCCATTAGCTTGAGGATGATACGTCATACTCTTTTGGTGATGAATTCAAAATTCCTCAATCAAGGATGCAATTGTTTTATTCAAGAAGTATGTTCCTTGATCACTAAGTAATATGCATGAGAATCCAAATCGTGTGACTACATTCTCAAATAAAAATAGCGCAACAATATCTATGGTACAGTCTATGACTATTGTTGCTTCTACCCATTTGGTCAAATATTTTGTCGTAGTGATTATAGACCTCGCCCTGATCTTTTCTTCTGATGGGTTGATTGGCCCTACAAACTCTATTTCCCATTTATGAAGTGTGGGCCACCAAATCCCTACGCAAAAAATATTTTGCACAGTTGATTTTCCTGCATAATGTCCTCCTACTATCCCTTCATACACTTCTATGAGTATCATTGGTATTTCATGTTCCAGCACACATCGTCTCAATATGCCATCTACACCTAACTTGTATAAGTTCACTGTAATCAAATGATAGTTTTCTACTTTAACTACTATAAATTGTTTCTTCTACGCAAATTCCATGTCCGTCGGGTCCATTCATGTACTTATAAATTGCATGATGTCCACGAAGTAGCCATCCACCATTTTAACTACAAATAGTTTTGCATCTAGCAAGTTGTCGTCTAAATTTCCTGCATCTTCTCCTGATAGTATGTAAGATAAGTGATCAGGTCCTACATTCAACTTCCCTAGTTTCACCATAACCTCAAAATCGTATTCCTGAAACAAAAGTAACCATATGCATATTTTCCCCCCCAACATTGACTTGTTCACTAATTATTTAGTGTTGAATGGTTTGTGTACATCTTAAAATGTGAACCCAACAAGTAATGTTTAAACTTATACGACGCATATACCATTTCCATGCCTTCTCGTTCTATGGTAGTATAATTCTTCTCTACTATGGACAACTTCCTACTTGCAAATGCAATTGGATGATGTATGTCTCCTTCCCCTGGTTGAGACAGGACTATGCTTAAAGCTATGTCGATTCATCTACATGAACATGGAACTCCTTGTTCCAATTTTGAAAGTTCAAAATTAGCATTGTCACTAGTTTTTTCTTTAAGGTATCCAAACCCTTCTGACATTCCTCGTTCCATTGGAACTTTTCTTCCTTCTTTAGTAATTTCTCTGTAGCTATTGTAATATGCACATAGCCTTTGATAAAATTCTTGTAATATCCTGTGTGACCCAGATTTTCCATCAGTTTTTCTTACTGATGTTGGTCATTGTAAATCCATAATTATTGCAATCTTGATAGGATCCACTAGTAATCCATGTTTGTAGACCACATGGCCCAACAAAATTCCAAATGGTGCGCAAAAAATACACTTCATCAAATTCAGTGAAATATGACACTATCTACACCTATCCAACATTAGCTTGAGTACTTCTATGTGATCCTTCAATAGAATGAACTGTAATTTCCCTTTTCAAATGACTACACGGAGGATGACGAATTAGCCTATACACTCTCCCCGTAGGCTATAATCAATGGGAAAGGGGAGACTGTGGAGATGAATTGATGTCACTAGCTTATTAAAGCTAAATTATAAAGGTGACATTAGTTAATTAAAATAAGGTTATAAAGTGACTTTAATTATTGTAAGTGACGAGCCCAACTATTTTATCTACCATTATTCATCATTGGGATCATTTCCGCACAACTTAATTTTGATTCCATTGCATTCCAACGATTTCTATAAAATGGGGTTATTATTGGGCATATTTTAATTAATTACACTAAATTTACTATTTGGAACTTGTTTCTTGGAGAAATACCTTAGTGTAATAGCTCATTGGAACTGGGGAAAAAATATCTATAGAATGGGATGAAAAGTGACTTTCAGTGGCAAGAGAAGTCATAAACGTGAATTAATCACTTTTCGGGGTTAAAAAGGTAAATAAGTTAATAAAGCGGTTTTAGAGAAAATATTAAAAGATAGGGTCTCATTTCCTCTCATTATGCATGTTATGTTTTTTGAGTTGATATTGTGGAGATCTCAAGGAGCTTTGGAGGCTTAGGATTTGGAGTAAAACCCTAGATCTAGTTTCAGTGATCTAGTTTCAGTAGTGAAAGCTCCACTCTAGCTAGAGGGATTGATTTCAGTGGAGAGATCTCACTCTAGCCAAATGTTATACGGGTACCATTCTACTCAGATCAAATCCATTACAATTAATATTTGAGAAGAGGGGCACATTGTTGGAGAATTTCTACAGGTGGGGTGCACTATACAAACTAGAGGAGTTTGCTTTTATTTCTACCAGTGGGATTTTGTGGAGAACATATCTTGGGCAGCTCTGCTACCTCTAGAGAAAATTTCTTTGGCACTTCCGGAGGATTTTCTCCCTCATGTTTATTTATTATCATAGTTGGGTGAATTATTGGCCAAGGAGGGTGCACTCTTCATCAAGGGTGTATTCCCTTTGTTCCAGATCTTGCATATTAGAGTGTGGTTGAGTTATATACTAGTTGGGCGCCTCTTTGGAGGGTATATTGGCCATTTATTTGGTGGGTTAAAACCCTTTTCTCTTGCTGGGAAAAATTATTGAAGTAGGGTGAAGTATTGACACTTAGTAGCTTGGTTATTTTGTGGCAGATTGCATCCTTGGAGGAGATCTATTGTGGGTACCCTTTGGAGGGTTTCTAGAATTGGTTTGTTGCATATTTTTAGTGTTTGGATCCTTCTACATCAGCCATATAATTTTGTATCAGACCTACATCAGATCTGTTCACCCATGTATCGAGGTTAGCAAACTAAATAATAAAATCAGATCCAAGTTATTGTGGCTTCATTGTGTATTGGATTTTATTAGTATTGTTTCCTATGTATTTATTGTGCAATTTACATGTCATTTCATGCCAAAACAACCACCATACATAATGAACAAAACCTGTGATAACAGCTATAGCCATATGTCACAAATTGTTCGATGAAATGTCTCAACCAGCCAACTGATATAATTATGACAGCAAATAAAATATTGGGACAGCCACCTAAATGAAGTATGGTAAAGAGTGTTAATGAGGTGTATGTCACTAAACACCAGTTAGAAAACTAAAAGAAAGTTGGGACAACGGTATAGAAGTGGTTCTTACAAGGGTAATTGGGTTTACAACCAAACTATTTGAAAAACTTTGTGAACAAGAAAACTCATATTTGGGACATCAAATAGTTGGGGATCTTACAATGGTATCAAAGTGAATATTCCTCCCAGCTTGAGGGGTCTTCAATAAGGAGAAAAATTTTGTATTGCAAGTTGAGCATTGGAAATTATTTTCAAGTGGTATAGGAGAATGTATATTCCAAAAAAGCTTAGGGTAAAACTCTTGCAACACTTGCAAGAAATAATAGAGAAAAATAAGAAGGAATTTGTAGCATTAAAAGAGAAGATGTCAAAACATCATAAGAAGATTGCGGCAGAAAATGAGAGAAGAATATCATAATAGTATGAAGGGTTGTAGAGGTAAAAAAAATATAAGAATATTGTAGAAGAAAATGAGAGAAGAAGATCAGAATGGTACGAAGGGTTACAAAGGAGAGAGGCAACTATGAAAAAGAAAGAGGAAAGTAGAGCCAAAGTAGTCATGGCAGTGGAAACGTCATTGCAGGTTAGTGGGTTGGCAGGGCCACAGATTGACTCTGGGAATGAGAATATTGAGGATGTGTATGATGAGGATGATAGGAAAGTAGCATTGGACACACCATCAGAGGTTTGTGACATTAGCACATGTGTTGAATAGGAGGATAACACATCATATAATGAGGAGGAGATAGTATCTACATCTTGTAATGAGATTCATGATTATTTGGGTGTGGATACACCTAAGGGTGATGGAGCATTGAAACAGGTCGAGTCATCTTTGGAGCAGGGACTCAGCTTACAAGAAGTGCATATGGGTGATGATCAGATTAGTGTAGAGGATGTCGGTGAGTATGATGATGAGGGTTCCACATTTGATCCTAGGAGCAGTACTGGTGAGTTGGTAACATGGTAGATATGTAGGCCTGTATAAGTCAAATTATTTGGAAGGAAAACTCAAGGTCAGAGATGATATGATTGTGGCATACATGAGACACCTAGATGATACACATGCATTGGTGGCTGAGTATTTTTGGAGAGCCATGATGAAACATGATAGTTTGGGAGGAGATTTTTCCATTACGGACTTTCAAACACTCAGAGAGGGAGTGACGGTGATGAATTCCAACTACCAACATCTCCTTATGGATAGAGATTACCTTCTGGTGATTGGTGAAATGTACCATGAGAATTGAAGGAAAAGTGGAATGAGGTGGATCGACTCACTCATGAATTGGTGAGAACACATGAATTCTTAAAGAGCACATAGATATCCCTTTAATAATCAAAGTCCAGAGTAGATCATCTCCTTGAAGAGTCTAATCAGGTATCCACTACATCCATCTCGGTAGAGATTCGGTCATATGATTTAGCTATGTCACTAGAGTATGTTGGTGACATGGAGGGTTTGATGGAGGAGCACCAGATGATGGAGGAGAGTGAGGGGTGCGCAAGATCATAGATGATTATGGAGAGACATGACCAAGAGATGATTGAGAGTGTTCATGTGTCACAGAAGATACCATTCTTAGATATCTTTGTTGCAGTTGAGCATACACATGTTGAATCCAGAACCAAGGACAATTTAGATGAGGACACATCTATCTGGGATCAAGGATTAGATGATACTAGCGGTGAGGATACATCCATTCAGGGTCTGCATCCAGTTGACACTCATGGATTGAGTGATATAGTGATACATCCAGGACATAGGACAACATTAGGGATTAAAATATATACAGTGGTAGGCACTATCCACAGTTACATGATATTATTAGTAGGAACAGTGGTTGACATGGGCATACAAGAGAGTGTAGTAGTGAGTGGTAGTGAGCAGGAGCATGCAGAGGTGGGTAGTGATGCTTAGTAAGGTGCGTTGGAGCCATACACTAAGATAGATTAGGGAGCTTCTAGTAGAGAGTGCTCCACCCCTTTGCAGTAGATCTTGGATGTTAGAGTGTACCCTCACAGTAGCATTTGTAAGGATGATAGCGCAGAGGGCATGGTTGACCATCAGTTGTTGGAGACATATATAATGTTTGGTCGAGGAATGAGATATGATGGAGTGAATGCCACACATAGAGGAGATAGGTATCAGGTAGTGGGTGACAATAGACATGAGGTAGCACAAGCATATAGGAATTCTTATAGCAGGATGTCACTAAGGCCATTTATGTCGACCTTCTTAGATACACCATAACCAAGTCAGTCAAAATTAGAGAGTATCTTTAATGTGTATGAGAGGGAGTATGAGGCTTTGAGTGATATTTTCTATAGTGATGTATCATTAGCAGATTATTGTCACATCAAGTGTGGACTTAGACCCAGGGGGCACAATAGAGAACAACATAATTGCGACTTAGGGCATGAGGAAAGAAGACTGGATATTTCCACTTCCAAAGGATCAAATAGAAGCTCAGATGTATCTTGGAGGAGGGAACATGGAACATATGATGTATTTTCCATAGAGAAGGTCACAGATATATTTCTTGTAGATTATCAGAGCACAGACATGAAGGGAATTAATATGGAAGGGTCTTTTTTACAGTTGCAGGAAGTCTAGGTAGTCGGTTCATAGGTGTTTGGAGGATGGTTAGGCACATTCTGACAGTGATTAAGACGAGGGAGTAGGACAGACTCAGGGCACACTGTTTAGTAGTGATGAGGAGCATCATCATGGTGAAGCTAAGGGGATGAATATCACCTCCCTACCGAGCATTCCTAGCTTTCATACATTCGGTATTAGGGGAGGAGTATAGGGAAAGAGAGTCATGATATTGATTGATGGTGGTGCCACCCATAATTTCATTAACTCAGTATTAGTCAGGAGGCTAGGTTTACCTACGATTGATATTGGAGATTTCAGAGTTTTGGTGACAGGTAGACACAATTTGGCATGCACGCAGATGGTTATGCACTTATATTTGTCCATGGGTAACCATACAATGAAGAACTACTTTTTGTGATGGATTTAGAGGACATAGGTATCCTCATGAGATTTTAGTGGCTCAGCACATTAGGGACGATCTCTCAGGACTACCAAAAAATGAAGATGGAGTTAAGAATTGTAGGAGGAAAAAGGGTAGTTCTAAGGGGCATGACCACTAAGGCCCTAAGGATGATTTAGCATAGAAAATGGATATGGTGTTGCAACATGGTAGTATGCATAGAATAATAGTTAGAGAGTCGCAACCATTGATGAGGCGAAAATATTATGAGGGGATATCTAGGCAAAGACATTGGGCATAGCGTACAGTTCATTCGGGGAGACATTCAGTCATAGATAGTGTGTGGACATTTTTTGTGGGGATAATACCAGCAAAATTTATCATAGGGGAAGTGAGACCATCGGTCAAAGACTTGGGGCATAGGTTCATGGGAAGAGGTGGACTTGTAGAGAATGTTACATGGAGTGAGAGCCATATTAGGTAAAGCCTTGGTCATCGATTGCTTGAGGAAAATCAATTTTGGTAAGGGAGGACTATAATGTCCCTTTCCAAATGACTACATGGAGGATGATGGATTACCCTATACAATCTCCCCGTAGGTTGTAATCAGTGGGAAAGGGGAGACTGTGGAGATTAATTGATGTCACTAGCTTATTAAAGATAAATTATAAAGGTGACATTAGTTAATTAAAATAAGGTTATAGAGTGACTTTAATTATTATAAGTGATGGGACCAACTATTTTATCTACCATTATTCATCATCGAGATCATTTATGCACTACTTGCTTTTGGTTATGTTGCATTCTAACAATTTCTGTAAAACATGGTTATTATTGGGAATATTTTAATTAATTAAACTAAAGATACTATTTGGAACTTGTTTCTTGGAGAAATACTTTAGTGTAATAGATCGTTGGAACCGGGTCAAGAGAATTCATAAAGGAGAATTAATCACTTTCTGGGGTTAAAAAGGTAAATAAATTAATAAAGATATTTTAGAGAAAATATTAGAACATGAATTAAAAGTCAATTGAGGAGGAAAAAGGTGAGAGGGGTATAAAGAAGAGATGGGGGCTCATTTCCTCTCATTATGCATGTTATGTTTTTGAGTTGATATTGTGGAGAGCTCAAGGAGTTGTGGAGGCTTTGGGTTAGGAGTAAAACCCTATATCTAGTTTCATTGGGTGAAAGATCCACTCTAGCTAGAGGGATTGGTTTCAATGGGGAGGTATCACTCTAGCCAAATGTTCTACAGGTACCATTCTACTCAGATCTAATCCATTACATCTATTATTTGAGAAGAGGGGTGCATTGTTGGAGGATTTCTGTAGGTTGGGCACACTATACAAACTAGAGTTCGAGTTTTTTTCTACCAGTGGGATTTTTTGGAGAACATATCTTGGGAACCCCTACTACCTCTAGAGAGACTTTCCTTGGCACTTCCAAGGGTTTTTCTCCCTCATATTTATTTATTATCATAGTTGGTTGAATTATTGGTCAAGGAGGGCCCACTCTTCATCAAGGGTTTCTTCCCTTTATTCTAGATCTTGCATATTAGAGTGTGGTTGATTTATATACTGGTTGGGAGCCTCTTTGCAGGGTATATTGGCCATTTATTTGGTGGGTTAAACCCCCTTTCTCTTGCTGGGAGAAATTATTGAAGCAGGGAAAATTATTAGCACTTGGTAGCCTTGTTATTGTGTGGTAGATTGCATCATTGGAGGAGATCTATTATGGGTACCCTTTGGAGCGTTTCTAGAGTTGGTTTGTTACATACTTTTAGTGTTTTCAGCCTTCTACATCAGCCATATAATTTTGTATTAGAATTACATAAGATATGTTCACCTATGTATTGAGGTTATAAAATTAAATGATAAAATCAGATGTGAGTTAGTTTGGCTCCATTGTGTATTGGATTTTCTTAGTATTGTTTCCTATGTATTTATTATTCAATTTACATGTCATTTCATGCCAAAACAACCACCATACATAAGAAACAAAGCCTATGATGAAATATACAACCATATGTCACAAATTGTTTGATGAAATGTCTCAACCATGTAGTTGATATAATTATGAAAGCAAATAAAATATTGGGACAACCACTTAAATGAAGTATGGTAAAGAGTGTTAATGAGGTTTATGTCACTAAACACTAGTTAGAAAACTAAAATAAAGTTGGGACAATAGTATATAAGTGGTTCTTACCAGGCTAATTGGGTTTAAAACCAAATTGTTTGACAAAAGTTGTGAACCAGAAAACTCAGATTTGGGACAACAAATAGTTGGGGATCTTACATGAAAACAGTCCATTCATCTAAGTATACCTCAAGGAAATTATGAATAAATTCCTTAAACATTGCAACCAAAACTCCTAAAAACATTGTAGGGGCATTCTTCAGTCCAAAGGGAATTATTGTAAGACGATAACTTCCCCACTCTATTTCAAAACTAGTCGTGTACATGTCTTTTTGCACAATCGTTATCTAATGGTACCTTGAGAATCCATCTGTGAAATAATAAATATCTTTCCCTCCTACGTTTTACAGTATCTCATCTGTGAATGGTGTGGGAAACAAATCATGTAAACATGTATCATTTATCTTCCTCAGATCTATGCAAATCTTGATTCTGGTTTTCTTGTCTTTCACTACCATTGGACTGATCCACTTTGATTCCTCCACAGGTTCAATGATCCCTACATCCAACATCCTATCTATTTTTTCTTTCACCTTCTCTTTGTATTTCTTATTTAACCTATAGGGTATCTGTTAGACTGACTTATCACCTAGTTTCAAAGGAATCCACATATCGCCTGATTCCCCAATTATCCCCTTCATATTTGAGAATGTAGTTGGGAATAGGTCCTTATACTCGCACAGTAAATATGCAATCTTCTCCATCATTTCAACACTCCAATAATCTCCTATCTGTGCAAACTTTGGATTTTTTGTTGTGTCAATGTTTACCTTTCACGTCTTGATTGGCTATGTGTATGCATCGGACTCAAGCTCTGGCCCTTCTATTGCCTTTTCTCCTTCTATTTCAGGTACTTTCACATTTCTGGGATTGTCTTCATTAAGTTCTTCCTTCGCAACATTGTAACACTCCAGTAAGTCATGGAAGGTCATAGCATCTTTCTGTGTACCGCATACTAGTACCAGCTCCATCGACCTTTCTTATAAGAAGATCTTGGTTCGAATAGCCTGTATGCTACATTCATTAATGGGGATCTGTGTTCAAAAGTGAATGTCACCTGGAACCTTTGAACCAGTTCATCCCATCTTCTTATTTCTCTATGTATTTCTATCTCCAGATATCGGTTCTTCATAATTGTATCCAGTGTATGTATAAATCTATGCATCCATTCTGTCTCTGGTACTGAACTCCATAAGGTTTTGCATTGCTCAACATGCCATGTTGGATCACTCTCCCTTGTATACTTTCATGTAATATTTTCCAATCTGTTACCAAATCTCACTTGCATTATCCTTCTACATTGTGACCAGTCTACCATTCCCTCTTTGTGTGAATCCCACCATCTAGATGGAGTCACTTTTAGGACAACATCTAATTCCAACATCCTTTTTTTGTTTGGGTACCTGCAACTCAAACACCTTTACAAACAAGATTATATCAGTCAATCCTTCATACCTGGGTGGATCACATAACTTTGATCCAATCCAACACAATGATCGGGTTATGTGTGCACATCATCAAGTTTATACTTCATGCATTCATTGTTTCCAATGTTCTATACCTTCCTCTGAATCTGATGCACATGAGCTAATGCTTCTCCAACTTAGTGCGTCATCGAAAGTGGGGTTAACATAATTGTCCATCAGTGCAGTCATGTTATAAAATTTGTCAATTTCATTCCCTCTTGCTGGATATGTGTA
>ML818064.1:54917-83142 GCA_009831015.1 Picea engelmannii
ATTTCTTCTCAGATATGTTATATGCCTCACCTCTTTCAGTAACCATTGATTTCCATTCTTTTGTTGTATTTGTACCTTACCCATTCCAACAATTTGAGATGGTTCATCATCACCGAAACAAACCTGTCCAAAATCACCTTGAACATAATCTTGAAAATATTTCCTATGGGGTGTGGCATGAAATGAATCCCTTGAATATACTACCCAATATTCAGTAATATTATCTAAAGAAAGAATCAAAGCATCTTGTAACACATAACCTATTACATTTGCTTCCTGGTTTTTCTCATGTTTTCCATCTCTTTGTTTCTTTGGATCTCTACAGTCTTTCTTCAGATGTCATTTCTTCCCATAATTCCAACACTCTATATTTCCTAGTCTGGATTTGGATATGCCCTTCTTATAATTCTCATGGTTCCCTAATTTCTTTCCTCTATCCTTTTTTCTTCCCCTGTTCTCCATAGTCAATGCATTACCTGATGTCTCACCTGTGTTTTTCTATCACATTTCCTCGCTAAGGATAACACCAACAACATCATCAAATTTTATAATGTTTGAACCAAAGACAAAGTTACTTACAACCATGAACATGTCATTTCAACTTTCTTGCAATGAGCACAATATTAGAAGATCCCTAACCTCGTCATCAAAGTCCACTTTTACATAACTTAGTTGAATAATACTTGTATTGAATTCATTTAAATGGTCAGCAACAGACCCACCTTCTGACATCTTCATATTAAATAACCACTTCATTATAAATACCTTAATGGAGGCCATGGGTTTTTCATATGGTTTATCCAATTCCTTCATCAGATCCTCTATTGTTGTTTCTTTTGAAATATTTAAATCTATTGATGCTTCCAAGAACAATCGTATCATTCCTAATTCCTTTGTGTCAAGAATCTCCCATTCTTCGTCCTTCATACCCACTAATTGCTTTTATTTTTCACCCAATGGTAGGAAAATATCCTTCTAATATAGATAGTATTCCATTTGCATCTTCCATAACTGATAGTTTTGGCCGTTAAATTTCTTGACCTTAAACTTTCCATCTTCCTCCATTGCTCCCACTCGAACCAAGAACCCTATTTTCCTACAAATTACCTTTCGCTTTGATAGCCGTTGTTAGAAAAACAGGATCGTGGAGCAATAAAATAAAATAAAATGTGGAAATAAAACACATAAGATACACAATACAATAGAGACATAGATATGCGTGGTTCACCTAGTCTGGGAAATGTCCACCATATAAATTTATAGGTCCTTCCTTTATTATTATTTATCAAATGAAGGGATACAACCTACAACATACCTGATGTAACTTTGTCTTCTTTATCTAGCAATATCTTCTCTCAAAATACAATATTCACACACATACATAGTCAAAATATAATTCCCTCATAAAAGAGGGTTTCCTTCTAGGGAAGAAAAACCTAATATAACTTTATTGTCATATCTGTGACCTTATAATGAATGGTCCAGATTGACTATGAAATTACAATATTTTACAAGGCAATTTTCCCAAAAATTTCTCTTTGGAGGCGTTTCCCCCAAACCCCCGCCATGGGGGGGATCCAAAATTTATCGTCGCCCCCCTCCTAGACCCCCCTTGCAAGAGATGTGGGTCATAAATCCACACCCCCCATCAAGTAATGGGGTCCAAACGTGGCTAAAACAAGACCTATGAATCAGGAAGATAATTAACCTCCACAACCAACACCTCTATCAATGTGAATGACTTAATTTTTTCTCTACTTACCTACCATTTATTTTCCTTATAGCCTTTGAGGTCACAACCCAATGAACTTATTTGTAACTCAAAACATTGACAGGTTCAATCATTTCATGTGTTCCCAAGTCATCATCTTTTTATTTAAGCTATGTGTGTGTGTCATCTTATGTCTCTTTCTTGAATTCTTTCTTATCTTGTCATTGTAGTGAGAATCTCAAAATGAATTATTTGTGCAATTATGCATGCTTAGTCATTCATGTGCAATAACTCTTAATCAATGTTCAATTTCAACACTGCAATATCTCCCAATAAAGTGTCCAATTGCAATATCTCTCCATCAATATTCAACTCCAATGATGCAATATATTTCCATAAGTGTCTCATAAAATTCTCAATGTATGTGTTTTCATTGCACGATTGAAATTCTCTATATGCTAAATATTTATTTGAATGGCTATGCTATATCAAAAAAACAATTTCTTTTTCAATTTCTTTCTATTTGTGTTATCACTGGACGGTGTATTGAAATATTAAAATTTTGTCATCATCAAATGTTCAACTGGTCTTTATAAATGTGTTGGAGTCTACAAATTACACTACATGAATGATGACTTTGACTCGTTGTTCTGGGACTCTACAAATGTGACTTGATTCAACTAAGACAACTCAATGGTTGTTCTCTATTAGTATGAATCAATAACTTTTATTATAAAACCCGTTTTCTACTATCAAGCTTCATTGACTCGATGAAACATTGTCAACTAGGTATCAACTCTCATCAAAAAGAAACCAACTTTCCATGTCAACACAACTCAATCAACTCAATTTCATTGTATATTGACTCAATCTAGCCACCTCACAACATTTATTTTCTTTCTTTTCATTCTTCTTCTCTTTTTCTTTTCCAGCTAGACTAAGTATAATAGACTTACTTACTGTCCTTCATCCTTCATGTAACATTTTCATATTTTCTAACTGAAACTGCATAATTGCATAATCATTTTGCAATACATATTTTTACATAAAATAGCCCACATGTGATCATATATCTATTTGAATATGTATGACTTCATATGCCTTCATTTTTTTCTTATTTTTTACTTTTTTCATAGCCACCAAAGACTACAAACCTTACTTTATAAATTAAATTTTGCATCAAGTCATGACAAGACAATTGAAAGAAAAATGTCTTATTTCGTTGATAAAAAAAATAATTTCAATGCGGGACATAAATTTTATATATATATAAAGCAATTGAAAGTAAAAAATTAGTATTGTGCCAAAAGACACTTTCTATAATGGAGTATGAAGATTGGTAATTCCTTTTGTGTTGATCATGGGGTTGACACGTGGCATTTAAATAAATATTTTAATATGCACCTTAAGTAAAACAATTTTATATCAACTTTATATAGAGAGATTAGTTGAAATTAAAAAATGTTTATTGTGTCGATAGGTGCTTGCTAATCTCTATAAGGGAGATGTGTAATTCTTTCAATGCTTAATATGGAGTTAACACATGTCATCTAAAAAAAAATTAGTAACAAGTAAAATATTTCAATATCAACTTTATATATGTAACGCACTCAACCCCCTATCCACTCTTAGGCTAGTGGGATGTTCATTTTTCCTCTTCTTGAACACTCATGATGAGTATTCGGGTTAGTTAGTGCCTATGTGAAGACTTATCTTATCACAACACATACTATATTAAATATTTTAGTTCACTACAAAAAGCATCCACAAGGTTTGATATGGTGATCAGGGGCTTGGACACCCCCAATCAGATGGTCATCATTCATCTCGGCCTTAGAATAACGACCCATTACTATTTGGACTCATTCCTGTCAGAATGCTTAATATCTAGAGTCGACCTCATGTCCGATGGAATTGTTCCAATAGATCATCCTCAGGGATCCAATGGTCCTCGAACCATGGTTTACAACTACTATGATTACATTGGAGTCTCTACCTACATGAAGGTTATACTTCCCTTAAATTTCCATTCTACCTCCTACAATTGGGACCCAAAAAATCCATGGTTGAGATTAAATCTTTCCATGCATCGATCAACAGTTCACCTCCATTCTTGGAGTCCCTCCCCATTGGGGCATATCCATTTGGGTGTCATGAACCACTATGATGGGCTTACTCTGAATTCACTTGCTCTGACTGATCAAATGTTCCATGATCACCTCATCTGACAAATATTGTGTGCCTCAGGATTTGCAACTACCCATCAGACAAGATTTTTGAACCCTCCTCCTTGGAGTGATTCACATGAAATTCAACGAATGAGATCTCGCAAGACACTTCCCAAGATATCTATGGTCCTTGGGTTCCCCCTTCGTTGGACTCCTATTATAATCCTCTTACCACACCTTCGACGGTCCTTACTTTGGTATATTAATAACTAGATCCAACGTTCCAGAAATGATCCTAGCCACACTCTGGAATATCAACGATCCTCGTTGACTTGGATTTTCTCCATTAGAGTCTTAACACAATCCTCAATCTAGTCACTTCGATGGTAATATCATCTGACCAATGGTCTAGATTTTCTCACTTCACTGAATCAACGGCTATGAACCTCTCAAACTTGAAACATGGGTTTCCTTCATGGAATCAATTTGAATCAGGACTTAATTAATTCATGGTTCCTTCCAAGTCTTTTCTAAGGTTCTACCAACTCTTAAGAGCCTAGAATTTCACTCTTAAACAAACTAAGTCATTCTCACTTCACCTGGATTGAATATTTTCACATCTTGAAAGATTTATATCTAAGACATATAAATCTTTCAATACTTAAGGTTCCTCAACCTACACAGGGATCCTTAAACACCAAGGCACTCCTATCATTGTCCAAATGAAGGATTTGTCCATGTCCTGTAAACTTTCCTCTCAAGAGCAAGATAATTTTAGGGATATGAGGCTCTCCAAGTCTACACAAAGACCCTCCTCAATGACTAAGATATCTCCTCTACAATACCCTCACACAGTTCTCATGGATTCATAAGTTTAATAGGTTTTCCAATGAAAACAAACATAATTACTCCATTTTAATTAGAAATTCAAGCATTCTTAAATACATTCATATTTCCAATTTAAACCATGAAATAACATGTTTACATCAAACACATAGAGTTAAATACTGATTTTTTCAGTGAACGTTAACAACCAAATGACTGAGAGAGGAATCCTTTCCTCCCAACCTTGGGCTATATTGAAAAGTACCTTCCTACAAAATTCCATCCCCTTTCCAAGCCATGATACCACAAGGGGATTTGATTCATCTCATTTTCATATTAAGAATGATCTAGGAAGGTTACTCTCCTTCCTCTACTGGAAACAACAGGAGTTTCCCTCTTCCCACTAAGATCAAGACCTCCATTGGTTTATTAGGTACACTTCCAATTGGATTTCCTCTACCCAAGGAGCCCCTTATCTATTATATAGTCCCCAGTGACCTCCCTTACCAGTGTCAGTTTCTTTCTAGCAGGTACCAAGTTGCGGTCCTTTATAGCTCCAGGATGGATTTTGGTCTTATCTGTTCAAGGGTTTTCATTAATCCTTTGGACAAGCTTTATATTTTCTTCAAGAAAAACTTTCCAACTTCTTCCATTACTTAGATCTATACAAGTGAGCACCTTTTTTCATTGCACCATATTTTTGTGAGTCTGCAACTCACTCAATCTTCCAAGATTTTTGTTGTTTGTTCACTATTGTTCACTATTTCTCCCACATCTCTTCTCCTCTACACATATTCCCCCTCTTGTGTGTGTGTTCTCTCTTTGTATGATCTGTGTGTCCCTCTTCTCACCCTTGGTGGTGTTTTTCCACCTTTGGCGTCTTCCTTTGTCCAATCCTTGGGATTCCTATGACTTCTATCAAAATCGACCTCTAGTCAAGGATCCAAATTTTGAAGGTAAAATCCCAGTAATGTACTTCCATCATATTTTTTGGTTTACCCTTGCTTCTTCAAGAGATCATACTTGTCAACATTATTAATTATTTCAACCACCACTCATGTTTCTTCATAATTGTTCACGTGGCTCCATGTAGATTCAAGTACACTAGCATGTGTGTATTTTTTTTTTTCAAGTGTATGCAAGATTGCTAATCAAGCTTCATATTTTCCTCACTGAAACTTCTCAACTTCCACCTAAGAAAATCTACCTCACCAACCATCTCACTTCCTCAATTTTTCTTCATCAATTCCCACTTGTGATGTCATAGGAAGTACTCAAGGATTTTCCCTCTCAGTCAATTGCCTGATGTTTTCTATTAATAAAAACATGAATACATGCTTCATAACCGTATTATAAGAATTATTTTAGCATAATTACAATCATTTGGGGAAACAAGGTGTTACAATATATATAAAGCAATTGAAAGTAAAAAAAAACTTATGGTTGAAACATTTGAATGGTGTGTTGAGTATGAAGGAGATGTGTAATTCCTTCCATGCTCAACAAGGATTTGATACATGGCACACACACACAGATATATATATATATATATATATATATATATATATATATATATATATATATATATATATCTTAAGAACTAGTGTATATCCATCTTAACCTTGGATCTATCATGCGCTAAGAGGCATCAAATCCTTGAATATGCAAACCTTTTTTTAGAGTACAAAACTTGAGAAAACGTTTCCATCTCGAAGGATTTGATGCCTCTAGGCTCATGATAGATACAGAGTTAAGATGGATATTGGTTAAAACATTTGAGTGGTCTATTGAGTATGAGGGAGATGTGCAACACACATTCACACACACACACATATCCTAACAACCAATGTAGATCCATCTTAACTCTGGATCTATCATGGGCCGAGAGGCATCAAATCCCTCAATATGCAAACCCTTTTTTAGAGTACAAAACTTGAGAAAATGTTTGCATGTCAATGGATTTGATGCCTCTCGACACATGATAGATCTGGAGTTAGCATGGATGTACGTTGGCTCTTATTCTTACTTGTATGATTCATCGTATTGGTGAATATCGAAGCCTCCACACATAATAAAAAATGAGTTCTTGCATGGATCTTGAGATGTAATCTACATGGCCATGATCAGAACCTAGTGGGTAGTTTAATTGTTTTGCATTTCTAGATATTTGGGAGCATAAATGAATGCTTTTTGGATGTCATCGGTGAATTTAAAATATTCTCCTAAGAGTACTCCTTAAGTAACTTTCCCCACATGGTGATCCCCAATGAACAATTTTGTGTCAAAACTAACCATTATTGAAGGCCCATTCAACATTTATGGTTTGAGCCGATCATTTTTCTCCATTAATATTTTTTATTGTGGCCTAAACCTCTTTAAAGGTTTCATACTAAATTAACACATAACGTTCACAAAACTTGTTCTATGATCTAAATGCGGGTGCAAATTTGAATTTCCTCAAACTAAATAAAACGTTCATGGAGGTCATCTCTTATGCTTCCTCATGTACTCCAGTTACAAAATTTATCCATCCCTTGACATATTTGCATTTGAATTTTCTAACTTGCAACATATATCCTTGCATTCAAACTCTTTAATCGTTCATATCTCATTCTAACAATTTCATAAGCCTCACAACTTTTCAATGGATTTTTTGAAACTAGGGTTTCAACATGCATTCAAGAAAGGACTACATTATAATATACACACATAAATACTCAAAACTGATTTTTTAAGGTTAATCAACAAATTTTCAATCATTCTTCATGAGTATTTATGCAATCATATGATGGTTAGGGTGGTTTTAACTCCCATCACCCTAACCACTTAGTATATTTTTGTATTACAATGTGTGATGAGATTTACATGCATCTAAGAGGCCTCCCAAAATGTCTTGCAACCTCAAAGTCTTGCTTCATCTTGAAGCAATTGTGAAAAAACATCATAAGTATCTACTCCTACTAAATAATCCTCATTGAGCATCAACCATGCATACTAGTTTGAATAGGTAAATTGGTCACAACAATTACCATCTGTGTAGAAAGATACACGTATACAAGGTTCTACCATGACCGATTACTATTTATCCTTTGTCTTCAATCTAGTAGGTGCTTATGTATTCAATGAATCTCCAATGCTTTTCTACCACCCAACAATGGTTCTCTTGATGTTATTGTTACACCATACTCTCTTTGATGCCTCCAGGGTAGTGAGTAGCTCATCCTGTTCTTATCTCACACTCACAAAACACTTGTAGCAAGGTTGGTTTCTTTGTCAATGTGAATGACTTACTTTGTGCTCTACTTACCTACCATTTATTTTCCTTACGGACTTGAAGGTCACAACCCAAGGAACTACTTTGCAACTCATAACAATGAAAAGTTTAATCATTTCATTTGCTCCTGAGTCATCATCTTTTTCTTTGTGTTCTGTATATGTGTCATCTTATGCCTCTTTCTTGAATTCTTTCGTATCTTGTCATTGTAGTGAGAATCTCAAAATGAACAATTTGTACAAGTATGCATGCTTAGTCATTCATGTGCAATAACTCTCGTTCAATGTTCAATTTCAACGTTGCAATATCTCCCAATCAAGTGTCCAATTACAATATCTCTCCATTAATATTCAACTCCAATGATGTAATATATTTCCATAAGTGTCTCATCAAATGCTCAATGTATGTGTGTCCATTGTACTATTGAAATACTAACATTTAGTCAAATGAATATGCTCTATCAAAGTCTCTTTTTCTTGTTCAAATTATTTTTGTTTGTGTTATCACTACACGTTGTATCGAAATCTTCAAATTCTATCATCATCAAATGTTCAACTGGTCTTTATAAATGTGTTGGAGTCTACACATTACATTACATGAACGATGAGCTTGATTCACTATTCTAGGATTCTTCAAATGTGACTTGACTCAACTAAGACAACTCAATGTTTGTTCTCTATTATTATGAATCAACAAATTTTATTATAAAATAATTTTGCTACTATCAAGTTTTATTGACTCGATGAAACATTGTCAACTATGTATCAACTCTCATCAACAAGAAACCAACTTTCCATTTAAACTCAATTCATTCAACTCAATTTCATTGTATATTAACTCAATCTAGTCACCTCACAACATTTCTTTTCTTTCTTTTCTTTCTTCTTTCTCTTTTTCTTTTCGAACTAGAATAAGTATAATAAACTTACTTACTATCCTTCATGTAATATTTTCATATTTTTTGATCGAATCTAGATAATTTCATATCATTTTGTGATATATATTTTTACAAAAAATAGTTCACATGTGATCATATATCTATTTGTGTAATACCCCTAGGCTGAATCCAATTGTAAATGTAAATACAAATGTACGTAAGATAGTGAGTTGTTGACACCATTTTTGTATGCACCTTTCAGGTCATAGTGCGTGCATGTATTGTGTAGTAAAATGATGAAGTGTGCACATTCTAGGATAATGCACGCAGCAACTTAAGTGTGTGCGATTTTGAGGCCAAGGAGCCTTTGTGTATATGTTGTGTTTTATAGGCTAGTGAGATAATTTTGTGATGATTAGGCCGGAGAGCCTAGATGTTAAAGGCCATTGCACCTATTTTTGCATATGTCTCATCATTATTATAAAATACATCATTGCACGTAGACTGACCACGATAAAAGAGTATGGGGGACTAAAATCCACTAGTTAGGGAAAGAGGGGGCTAAAATTTAAGGAAAAGGGGCTAAGTTAGGGAGCTTAAGCCAAAAAGGAATATTATATTAATATTTCTTAGGTATAAAGTATGGATAATTATTTTATCCTAAGTTCTAAGGTTGAGGACAAGTGGGCCAAAGTAGCTCCCAACATGACAAGTGTCAATTTGGGAACATGCATACATATAGTTTGGACTTAGTTCATTTTGGGGGTCCTTCCATCATTCATTCATCCATTCAATCATTCCATCATCATGCACACACTCATTGAGTTATCCTATGTACCTTCATGTCACTGTACCTGAGCCTGTATCTGTATCCATACTTTTTTGTGTACCTGGTTAGCTTGGGAGCTAGACTGAAGAAGTGAGTTGTCATGCCCGTGGGATATTGAAGAAGTGGGTTGTCAGGCTTGTGAGAAATATCTCTGGGTGAGAGAATTGCTGAGAATTTATTTCCTGAAGGTGATAAAATACAGCTACAGGGCTCTGAGACTTCCTATTCGGCCTATTCCTGAAGCCCGGAAAGGAAGTGGGGCAGCCGAAGGACTGTTGAAAAGAGAAGGGGAACACTTCCTGGGGTGGGACAGGCATGTGGGGAATGAGGGATTGTATATTGTTAGTTTTAGTTGGCACCTGTGATGGAGTATTTCCTGTTGTCTGTGATACATCAGCCTAGTTAGGAATCCCTTTACCCTGGTGGATTAGTCCCAGCTCGAGGGTGACCCATTGCTGAGAGTGATGAGAAGTGTGGTCTAAGGCTGGGAGGTTCGTGGAAGGTCTGCACGTAGTTGGTGATATTATTACCAAGATAAGTGTCAATTGTGTGATAATTTACATGTTGCATTATTATTTACGAGTTTATTTTTATGGGTTTATCCTATGTGTGGTTTATAACTATGTTTATATTTATGGGTATTGTCTATATATGATGCATTTTTATGTTTATTGTTATTTCAGTATGAATCCATGCATTTATAGAATGTATTTGTATGTTTATGTTTTATATATAAAGTTCCGCAAGAGTTTTGTGTGTATCTGTTTTAATTGCATGCAGTTCGAAAAATTTATGTGGCATAGTTGATCTGGATTTTATGAGAATAAAAAAATGACTAAAGATTATTAACAGGTTCTTAACACAAAATAACAGAGATACAGTAAAACTGGTTTTCTATTCAATAAGGAAATAAGTTGAAACTGTAAAATGCAGTGGAAAACAAGCTTGTTGGAATGGTGGTGGCTTATCTCTAAGAAGAGATGTGACGGGTGAGCTCATTCGCCAAAGATGATTACAATATGGCTCTGAAGGCCTTTTTACAGTAAACAGGAATGCCAAAAACCCTAGACATCCAAAAAACTAACCCTAGCAGATGAAGCACCAAAAGTCATGTGGGCCACGTTTGGGTAAGTTAGTACATCAACTTCTTGGGGTTGTAACTTTTGCATACGATCTTCGTTTTAGGCGCATGATAATCTGTTGGAAAGGTATCATCGAGGAGATTCATTATGGGAGAAATATAAAATGAACTTCCATGTTGCTCCATGTTTTCCAAAAAAACATCGTTGAAGGCCTCAAAATAGCTCTGGAAGTTTCAGGACCCGAAAAACTACTAAAAATAGTAAATTACCAAAATTGTCAGAAAATTATTTTGAGCTAGTTAGAAAAGGTGGGTGGCCACCAATATCCACCTAGATCAATCCTCCCTCCTTAGGATGGAATGGTCTCCATTGCATTTATTTCCCCCATCGTATGAGGAAATTTATGCTGAATTTGGCCCCAGGTGAGCCACTTGCCTTGGTGCAGGAGTTGCCCTGCTTTGACAACTCGATAAAGCTAGATCCTTTGTTGTCAAGTGCCCTTGATTTTTGTGTCCACAATATGATCAATGGATGCATGTTGTATGCAGTCAGGGTTGAGCTCTTTTGGTTTTAGTTGTTCTTCTACTTCTAAGGTGTTCAATAATGGTGGCAAATAAGGGCGAAGGAGATCCACGTTGAACACTGGGTGCAGGCCAAGGAAAGGAGGGATGTTGAGCCCAAAAGAATTATCCCCCATGACCTTGGTGATGGTGTACGACCCATAACAAAGTGGGTGAATCTTTCAATGGGATCATTTAAGGCATTCTTTCTACAAGTGCAACCAAACTTTGTCGCCCACCTGAAACTTATGTGGCACCCATTGTTGATCATGGCGCTGCTTGTACTTATCATTGGACTTCTATAGGATATCCTGAACCTGTTGGTGGATGTGCTAGATCCACTCAATGAACCGGGTGGCTTTGTCAGCTTCAGTTGGAGTAGGAGATGAGTCGATCGAGGTGACCACAAGGGGAAGTGCAACATCTATGGGACCCAATGGTTAGAATCCCAACCCCACCTGAAAGGGGTTGTGGTCGGTTGAGCTATGTAGGGCTCGGTTGTAGTTATGCTAGACATAGGGAAGGCTCTCATCCGATGTGATAGGGTGCTTGGAATTATACATGCAAAGGATATGCACAATCATCTGATTTACGACCTCAGTTTGGCTATCTGTCTAGGGGTGGAAGGTCGTGAATTTGGTGATCTTGGTGTCCAGCAGTGACCAGAGACTCGACCAGAATGTGCTGAGAAATTGACTGTCTTGATCTGAGACAATGGTTTATGGGATTCCAAAATGTACCCAAACTCGTTCAAAGAAGATCTTGGCAGTGGCCTCTGCTTTGATGATCTTCTTGAAGGCAACGAGAATCACCATATTAGAAAAGTGATCGATAACCACAAAAACACAGTCATTTCCCTTCTTGTTGGATAGGAGCCTCGACACATAGTCCATTGAAATGGATTCCCATGGCCTGTCAGGATTAGGAAGAGGGGTGTATAGGGCCTGTTTCTTAGTGGTCAGTTTGGAAATAGCATCGGGAGTGCATGAGCTAATATACTTGTTGACCTCTTGTCGAAGTTTCAGCCAGTAGAAATGTTTCTATAGCATCGCCACTATCTTTTCAACGCCGAAGTGTCCTACCACACGAATATAGTGGGATTCCCAGATCAGCTTCGCTCGCTCGCTTTATGGAACACAGATATGGCCCAGATGACACAACAACCCATCCTGAATATGGAAATTATCGACAACTACGTTTGCACCCAACATTTGGTAGGTGGTGGTGAAGTCCAGGTCTGTCTCATAGAGTTGGGGCCATCCAGAGGTCTCATGGACACAAGATTCTAGCACCATGGTGAGTGTCGTGACTGGAGGTCTGATGAGGCAATCAGCAACACGATTTGTGATTCCTATTTTATACTTGATGTTGAGGTGGAATTGTTGCAATTATGTGGATCACTTTTGATGGCGATCATTCTGCAATTTTCCTTGTGTCTGCATGAATTGCAGTGGCTTATGATTAGTGTAGATGACGGTCTCCTTCCCAATAATTTAATGTCTCCACTGGTGACAGGCTTTCACAATGGATTACATTTCTTTGTCGTAAGTAGGGTACTTATGGACAGCATCTGATAGTGTCTCACTATGATAGGCCACAGGGTGGTCATGATAAGTGAGAACGACACCCACAACATAGTCTGAAGCAGCTGCCTCGATCTCAAAGGGTTGTTGCAGGTCTGGTAGTGAAAGTACTGGGGCTGAGCACAAGCATTGCTTCAAATAATTGAATGCTTGTTTTTGGTACCAGCCCCACGCAAATTTCGCCTTACCACCACCCCTGGTTATTTGGCTGAGGGCCCATGCAATATGGGAGTATCCCAACATGAACTTGCGGTAGAAATTGGCAAGGCCTAAGAAGCTCTAAAGCTCAGTGAGTGTGGTTGGGGCTGACCAGTCATGGATGACTTGGATCTTGGCTGGATCCACATGTACACCATGCTAATCAACAATGTATCTTAGGTAATGGACCCTGTCCATGCCAAAGGAGCATTTTTCCAAGTTGGTGTATAGCTTCTGTTGCCACAAGGTGTGCAGAACCTACTGAATATGTTGAAAGTGTTCAGCCCAAGTCTTGTTGTAAATGAGAATGCCATCCAAATACACCACTAAAAAAATTATTGGTGAATGGTCATAGGATATCGTCCATCATCCTCATGAAGGTGGTTGGAGCATTTGTCAAACCAAAGGGCATGACCAACCATTCAAAAACGCATTCCTTTGACTTGAAGGTGATCTTCCATACATCTTTATGTTCTATCGGGACCAGGTGGTAGACAGACTTCAAATCAATCTTACTAAAGTATTTTTCCCCCGTGAGTTGATCAAGGAGGTCGTCAATTCAGGGAATCGGTTATCGGTTTCTGGCTGTGATTTTATTTAGATCCCAATAATCAATGCAGAGTTGTCGGGTTCCATCTTTCTTCTGTACCAGCACGATTGGGCTCCTGCAAGGTGATGAGTTGGGATGGATGTGCCCCTTGTGGAGATGGTCTTGGATCTGTCACTTGATCTCCTCATTATCTAACAGAGAGCGGTAATAGACTGGCCCATTGGGTAGCAGTGCACTGGGGATCAGATCTATGGGGTGCTTGACTTGATAGTGCAGAGGTACCCTGGTAGGTGAGAAGAAGATATCTGAGTATTCTTTCATGACCTTATCTACTTTCTTATGATATGTGGAGAGGTCGGCCACAGAGACCCTAGATGTGGTTGTGATCTTTCACTCATTCTGAGAGTGAATCACGAAGAAGACAAACTTCCTCATCTGAGAGATGACCTTCATGCATTTCTTAGCGGAGATCAAGGAAATATCACTAGGTGGGACTACCTCAGGTATCCTATACAATTTCATGTTCAAAGTAATAATAACACTAGGAGGCCTGGACTCATATATAGCATGACGTTTCCATAAATAAGGTTGGCCCAAAATAACATCACAAACTTCAAGAGGAGAAACATCACACGATACCTCGTCTTTTAAGGGCTTGATGTTGTACGACAGTCGGCACTGTTGGTTGATGTGGATATTGCTTCCTTGGCGGAGCCATCCAATGGTGTAGGGTTGTGAGTGTGGCGTTGTCAGCAGGGCCAACATTTTTATGACCTCTGTTGAGATGAGGTTCTTCTAGCTACCGCTATCAAAGATGAAGTGGAGCGGGATGCCTTTTACCCACATATTGAATGGAAGAGGTGCTCTCCTTCTTCTAGCTCATCTGATTCACCAGGCTGGTGCTTGGTAACAATGGTGGCACAGGGTTCTGTGTCAATGATCCATCTTCCCCTTTCTAGTTCCGACTTAGAGTCAGAACTCGCATATGATTCATAGGCTTTCACTTTGGCCACCAACGACTACTTTGAGCAATAGTCAACAATGTTATGCCAAGGGCTCTTATGGAAGTCACACCACTTCCCAGTGTCTTTCTTTGTATTTATGATGTCCTTCTTTGCTTGTGGATTGGACTAGTTGTCCTGATACTGTCCATATTTGCTATGTCCTTTGTTATGTGGGTTGGGGCTACCCTTTCCTGGATTTTTTTTTGAGGGGTTCCCAGGACCAAATTTTCGCGTCTTTTGTTTGAGCTTCTGCTCTATTTTGACAGCATATCGGTAGGTCGTGCCCAAGGATGAGATATCCATAAATTCCATTTCAGTCTGGATGTATCTATGCAGAGAAGCGTGATTCTTGAGAACCAGATGTCACTTTGAATATTTGATACCCAACTTGGTGCGCAAGGTATGGAATATATTTGTGAAATCTGGCACTGCTTGGTCTATTTCTTCCCGCAGTGTAGTCCATTTGATATACAAGTTTTCATAACTTCTGACAGGGTAGTATTGTTCCTTAATAGTATCCCTGAAGGATTCCCGGGTGGTCTTGACTGTAAATAATGAGGTTTCCTCTGTTTCCTTTTGCTCATAGAAAGTTTCCCACCAATCTTTGACATGGGGAACGGCTTTAAGGAGCGCAAAAGTAATCTTTTCTCTATTCGAAAAATTATGGATAGAAAAATACCCTTATAGTAGATTCAACCACTTGTCTACAACATATGTGTCTATCTAACTTTCAAATATAGGAGTATCGAATTTTATTTGTACCTTGAAGGGGTTGACGCCTCCGCTCGAAGAAGATCTATCGCCTGTTGGTAGTCATTGAAGGATTTGCGCGAAACTATCCATCATCTCGTTCCTTTGTTGCGTGAGGGATTCCTCAAGAAACATTTTGAAAGGATCTCCTATCCCATCATCCTTCTTTTCTCCTACCATGAGAGGCCACTTGGGCATGCGAGAGCTTTTGTCCTCAATAGAAACAAGCTCGAGACCCAACTCTTTGTACTTTGACCTCGTTGGGGACACACATTAAGATGACAAGGAGAAGACTGATATGATACCACTGATCTAGATTTTATGAGAAGAAATAAATGAATACAGATTAATAACAGGTGCTTAACACAAAATAACAGAGAAATAGTAAAACTAGTTTTCTATTCAATAAGGAAATAAGATGAAACTGTAAAATGCAGCGGAAAACAAGCTTGTTGGAATGGTGGTGGCTTATCTCTAAGAAGAGATGTGATGGTTGTGATCATTCACCAGAGGATGATTACAATGAGTGTCGCACCTATTTCGTCACCTTGGTGAGCAAAACAGAGGTGCTTGCAAGATCAGTTGGGTCTGCTGAGCAGGACAGCTGTAGAGAAAAGAGTTAGAGAAAGAAAATAAAAATTACAATTAAGAATTAAACTAAGAGATGCAATAAAAACTAAATTCATGAGCATAGGGACATAGAAACAAAAAGAACCATAAGACCCATGTCACCAATTTTTGAGGCTGATCTATTAGTGAAAACAAAGCACCAAGAAGAAAGGGGACTATGAGTCCCTTCTTCCTCCAAGGGAAGGTTCTTGGACCCTCACTAGCTAGCTCTTCTTACAACAAAGAAAAATTGAAAATGGTGGTGAAAGAAATCTTTACAAATCCACTCAATGAGTGAGGTGGATTGTCCAATGTAATGGTGCCAATATGCTTTTGACAAGGATGGAGTCCTCAAAACAATATAGGCAGCATAACATTACTTTGAATTCCTTGAGAAAATGAGGTGCATTCATGGCTTTTTATAACATTGCATTGGGTTTTTGTTTAACTACTTTGTAGTGTGAAAAGAGGCCATTTAGGGCATTCTTAGGTCTTTGACCAGCCCACCAATTGGATCCAGCCTGGATTTGAGGGTCAAATCGGCTTGGGAGCTGAACCATAAGTGGGTGGGAGGCCGACCACTATCATAAATGCGTCATTTAGCAGGTGCGCAGCTTTTTGTGCTAACAGTCATGCATTGTGCGCCTGCATGATTTCTGCGTTCTTTTTCCACGCATGCGCGGGCGCGCCCAATGTCTACATAGCGCTCTTCAATTTTTCACTACTTTGTATAGTTTTTGACCTTTTTTGAATTCTATGGTATTAATTCAGGTCCATGAATGAATTCATCACTGTTTGACGATGATGAGTTCTTGTAACCATGTGTGGACGAAATTTCAGTGATAGCAGATGCCCCCTGATGGATGAGGTTAGGAGCACACGTATAGATGAAATCCATCAATGTTTCTTCTACTGAGAATGTTGTTGTAAGAGAGAGCAATAGTGAGATCGTCTAGAGAAATCCATTGGAGGGAAAAAGGAACCGGTAGGACCCGACCTTCCATGAGGTGTGTAAAATATAAAACTGTGTACAAACGAGGCGGGCATGCCCCATGCTCGTGTTATGTAACTCTGAAAAAATATGACTGAAGTGTTGGTGTAGACAACTGCAGCGCCCTCAGGGGCGGTTGTGATAAAGCTAGAAGACAATTTTTCAAATGAACATACTCTGAATAGTAGGCAGTGATCACGGTAATAAGTAGCAGTGATTATGTGGGCATTGATAGCCTTGCCAAGTTCAGAGGTCTTCGGCAAATAAAATAACTAACTGCAATAGTTGCAAAGTAAGACCCACCGTAACATGAGAAAGTGTTGGCGTCAAATGTTATGGGGGTCAACGACAGCATGGATCAATGATTTTTCACCCTGTGTCGTCTGAGATCTCTCATTGAGTGGATAATGAGAATCAAGATATTGTCGCCCTTCTGGAAAACTGTGCTGATGTCGACAAAAAGGGGGACACAACTCCCAGAAGAAAATGGCTTCGTGAAATCTACTAGGTGAGGTGAGGAAGTGGCAGAGGTACATGGATGAAGTCAAGATTTGGGAAGACTCAAGACCGCCCTTGGTTGGAGGATGTATGAGATAAAAAGTGGTTGCAATCGTTCAACGAGGTCAAGTGTCAGGGGGATGACAAGACTAGGGATAAGTTGTGCCAGAGGTAGGACAAGGTGAACAAATTCAGAGGGTAGAGGTAAGTGACCTGTGGGGTAATCTAAAGATATGGACGATGTCGGAAAGGGTAGATGATAAGTAGTTCTCCAACCAAGGGTGACATGGGTTGCGGTTGGCCAAAAAGAGGGAAGCAGGTCGCCAAAGGTGACGACAAAAAAGGGTAATGTAATGACTGGAAATAAAGGCGTTTTTACAATAAATAACGAATAATTGGGGAGAAATGTACAAATACAGAAACGGGTGCCCCAGTGTGATATGGGTGGCCCATGTAGGGCATAATTTCCTTAGAAAACTGATGAAGGGTAGGGGCCCCATTGGTGAGTTTCTGTATGAGGTAGGTGAAATGAAGGTAGGTTTGCAGATGGACAAACTGATTGTGAATGAAATGGAGGGTTCATGATACTGCGGAGGTGCAGTTAAAAAATAGAATCGTGAAGAGATAATCTGGGAGTCCATGTGGGAAAGCTAGCAAAATGAAGAGAAGGAGTATGTGGTTGATTTGCGACATGATGAACTACTATCGGGACTCCCATCCCTAAAAGGTTTTGAAAAACAGCATGAGTGTCAAAAAGTGTCAAAAGGTGCTATGAATGGGACAACTCGTGTGGGCAAGAATGCTACTGGGTAACAGTACCGAAGATGCAAATGGAGGTGTGGGTACTGCAGAGCCGGGAATGGGGATCCTACAGGCAAATATCAGAGGGTGTGACTGGAAATGTAAGTGCGATACAGTGGGAAAGACTACATGCTAGTGCTGAGTATATACCTGAAGGGGTTGTGTTGATGTATGATGATCAAGTACCTGCACACATGAAAACCAAATACCCAAAGTGAACAATATCTGAAGAGAATTGAAGATATGAGCATGTATTTGATAAGCGTGAATATGCGCATGCGTACTTGACGAGGGTATGAAAAAAGGCACCCGGGGGCTCAGGATGAAAAGAGGCCTAAGGACTGTTGTGATGTAGATGACAGGATGTTGATCCCGTGGCTGAAGATGGAGTGAAAAAAGGCCACCGTGGGCTCCCGAAATGGTGAGTGGAAGTTTGGAAAAAAGGCCTATATATAGTTGTAGGGCCCACATTGCCACCTCATTTGTACCTGCTGCAATAGTGATTGGACGAGCATTTTTCAGAGGAGATTTGCATATTTGAGGAGGACAAGGCATCCGATTGGCGATTAGCGAGCTTCAGGTTAGTGGTCTGATCATCCTGCATAGAAATAGGATTCCATTTTTTGGGCAGGGGCTGTGCGGAGGTCCATACAGAGGGTTTTTGTGGGTGTGGGCCCCACGTGCGCGGGCGATCCGGCAATAGGCACGGACACGTGCGCGCCTACCCACCGAATAGACACGCATGGGGGAACCAGTGTTAGAATTAAAAGTGTGCACTAAGTGCGCGCCTGTCAGCTGTACAGTTGTGCATGTGTGCACGGCTATGACATGGACAGGCGTGCACCAGTGCGTGCTTGTGCAGGTAACAGGCGCGCCTGAGAGCGCACCTATGTATGTAACAGGTGCGCCTTAGGGCGCACCTATCAAGCTAATAGGTGCACATATGTGCACACCTGTGTAGTGAACAGGCACGCATGCGTGCGCGCTTGTGGGTAAAAATAGTCGTGCCTTAGAGGGAAAGTTGACAGGTGTAAAATTGATTTTTGTGATGTTGTTGATGGTCTCATGGGATGATATAAGAATATTTGTTGTGGCTGCAGGTGGACAGTTTGCACGATGCCAGTGGGTTGGCGAGAGGAGATTGGTCTCAGCTACGAGACGCTGTGGCCATTGAGGACCCAGGTGTGCGAGCGACTTTGGCAGCCTGTGGGCTGCTAAAGTTCTTTGAGTGCCCATTGATATGGGCGCAGGAGTATCTCCTGTAGTTCCTGATTCAGATGTGGAGTCCTAAGCTCCGGTGCTTCCTTGTGCGAGGAGAGCAGATCCCCTTCACTGTAGTGGAGGATGTGTACTTCTTGACTGGGCTCCCTTTTCGGGGTGTTCCCCTACCGGCGGAGCCGCTGCTACCGAGAGATCTGACCCTAGTGACCGTTGGTCGGAGATATTGCTCAGGTCCAAACTTTATGTCTGGGACGATTGTGAGCATTGGGTCGATAGATGCCCTGGCACATCACTGTATAGCAATGATGATCGTGAGAGTATATGGGTCACTGGCGACCCAACGGATCAGTGGGGGTCAGTTGTTGGTGTTGGGGAGAGTCCTGGCTGGTGAGCAGTTCGCCTGGGGACTGACTCTGCATGCTCGAATGATAGGGCAGGTGGACCACTGTCGGTCCACGGACATGGGTGAGTTTTCCTTCAGGTCGATCCTGGTGGCATGGTTTCTAGAGAGGGTGTCGATGTTGTGCCCTAGGATTTTATTGGGTGCATCGGGTGTAAGAGAGCCACAACTACAACGATGGTCGACAGTGTTGTTGTGTCATGGTGGTGGCGAGGGTGGCCACTTTTTTACTGCAGAGGCAGCACAGGTATGGAGGCAGATGTTGCAGGTGATACTTTGGTACCCCTATGCTAGGGTGGACTTTCAGGATGATCCGGACATGGTACTACCTCCAGGGGAGGTTTTTGACCATCGAGATATGTTGATTTGATGATGTTGATATGTATGTTTTGTGTTTTTTGAGATAGCATGCCTTATGTATATGATATAGATGTTGATATTATCTGGTGTTTGTTTTCATGTGTATATGTGGCACCTCGTGGGCATGAGGTGGAGTTGCAGAGAGCGTCGAAAAGACCACCGCGGGGAAAGAGACGTCAGCATGAGGACGTCGCGGTGCAACTAGTTGAGCTTGAGAGGGCAGCGAGGAGGCACCGGTTTGATGACCTTGGTGCTAGGCCATCACACTCTCCTCTGATGGGTGTCAGAGCTAATTTTGAGGACATTCACCATCATCTGGAGACAGTGTTACAGGATGTGTCGGAGGGCATATGGTCATGCATCCAGAATGAGACTTTCCTGGAGCAATGTGTGGGGGTGTCGCCGCCATGGTGGGCCATAGTACGACGGACAGTAGTGGTTGTTGCGCTAAAGACCGATCAACTACTGTCGTGGCAGGAGGGGCCGACAGGGGGGGGACCACCACCTCCTGGGGTAGGTGGTGGTGGGCTGCCACCACCTGAGGGAGGAGCAGGCGGTGGTGCGCTAGAGGCACCGTGAGTGGTGCTCTGATGCATTTGTTGTATGTATATATTTTTTGTATATAGGCTGGTGAGTCCATTTTGTACCGAGGTGCTTCATTGGCCTGTGGATACTTGTATTTTTTGTATGTAAACATTCAGATGGCACTGTGGACCTAGATATATACATGAGTATACATTTTTTGAGATCTATGTGGTGTTTACATGTTTTTGGTTAATGTTTTGATGATGTCTATTCTATATATATGTTGCGACAGGTTTGTGTTATATGTTTATGTATGTGTAGCTTGATGTGAGATATGCCAGTCTAACACAATATTAGATAGGTTATCTGTAATTTGATTCAATTGTCTTGGAATATGTGTAAATGTAATGGAATCAAAATGTCGAGATAAAAGCTTAACCTGCAGGTATTTGCGAAAGAGGCAAGGATCACGGACGCGGTACACATTTTTGAGCTGGAGAACAACTAGTTGAGATTCGAGGAAGATGCTAAGGTGGCGAATATGACGATGTTGGGCATCGGTCAGGAGGCCAATGATAGCAGTGTATTTGGCTTGGTTGTTGGTTGCTGACCCCAAACATATGTCGCTCGAATGGAGAATTTCATGTGAGGGGATGTAGAGAGCCCAAGTAGCCAAAGCGAGATTTTGCATCCAATGGTTGGCATCGTCGGCGTAACCGATGTGGTAAGATGGTGGAGGAAGCATCTATCAATAGCACAAAGGATAGTTTAGACGTGCGGGAAGGAGAAAAAAGATTAAAAATGCTAGAAAAGAAATAACCTAAAGTAGGATGACTACGTTTAAGTGTAAAATTTCTTTAAGTATAACCTATTGATGGGTTCTTTGAGAGAGAGACCTTCGGGAGAGGCCAGGATATATGCGCCTTTGGTGAGGCAATGTTGAATGATGTATGGGCCATGCCAGAGTGACTCGAATTTTCCATGGCCAAAGGTATCATGAGCGATATCATAAGCCAGGACAAGGTCGCCTTCGTGGAATGAGCGAAGATTGACGTGGCAATCAAAGGTAGCCTTGTATCATTTTTTAGCTGCCTCATTGTTCTATAAGGAAGATCGACGATCTTCATCCAGAGACTCCAAGTTCAGCAAGCGCTGCTCCATTGGAGCAGTGTCGGGTAATAGCTCAATGGTGGTGCATAAGGTGGGAATTTCACACTCGATGGGGAGAGTGGCCTCAACCCCATGGACTAAATGAAATGGTGTGAATCCAATAGCGGTTTTCATAGTCGTTCAGTAAGCCCATAGCGCAGAAAATAACATATGATGCCAATTGGTTTTATGTTTATTAATCATGCGCTGTAACATGGTCTTGAGGACTTTGTTAACTTCCTCGACATGTCCATTAGACTGAGGGTAATATGGTGAGGAAAACTCGTGAGAGAATCCTAACCGAGATGAGATTTTGATGAAGATCTCATTCTCGAAGTGTTTTCCATGATCCGAAATGAGTTGGAGGGGTACTCCAAAGTGGGATATGACGTGGTTAAAGAAGAAATGCGTTGCAGTGTCGGCAGTGTTGTTGAAAGTGGGCATAGCTTTGGCCCATTTGGTGAAGTAATCAATGATGAAAATGATGTATTTGTGACCATTGTTGGAGGGGAGATTACAAGTCATGAAGTCGATGCCCCATTTACAAAAAGGGCCGGCAGAAATGACAGGGTGAAGAAGTGCGGGGGGGGCTCGGGCTTTGTTGGCGTAGAGCTGACATTGCTCACATCGTTTCATGGCATGAATGCAATCATGAAACAAGGTAGGCCAAAAGTAATCGGCTCGGATAATATTTTGAGCAGTGGATATGCCCGAAAGGTGGCCCCCACATGCATCATTGTGGCAGTCGTTTAAGACTTTATCGGCCTCATCAATAGTCAGGCATCGACGAAGAATGGTGTCAATGCCCTGCCAGTATAGGATATCTCTGATGAGGATGTAGCGGGGGGCCTGATGGAGAATACGTCGACGATCATCGCGCGAAATGTGGTTACCAAACTTTTGAGTTCGAAGGTAGACGAGGAGGTCATCGTACCAAGGATCATCCGAAGTGATGTAAAAGAGATGTTTGTCAGGAAAGTCAGTGTTGACGAGGGCACTGGTGGTGTCAGAGGGGAGGGTCATGTCAAGTTCGGCGAGAACGAGGGCCTTCTTACTCTTAGGTGTTGAGAACTTGAGGTCATACTCCTGAAGGATAACGATCCATCAAGAAAAAATTTCGTTAACTTGCCGATGGCTGAGCAAGTACTGCATAGGGTTGGAATCTGCGATGACCTTTGTGTTGCGAAGCAGAATGTAATGGCGCAGTTTCTGGACTACGAGGACAATTGCAAGAGTAATTTTATCTTCGTGTTTATACTTCAAGGGTGGCCCTGAGAGGTTTTTATTAATGTAATAAATGACATGTTCACAATTGTCATCACCGAGCTAGACGAGGATGCCGGCTACTGATACAGTTGATGCTAATATGTAGAGGATATAGTCGCGATTGTAGTCAGGTGCATTTGAAAGCGTTGTTTTAAGATCATCAAATTACTGTTGGGCATGGTTGTCCCATTGAAATGGGATGTCGTGACATAGTAAGCGAAGGAAATCGTGTGCATGTATGGCGTAATCTGGGACAAAGTGTCTAAGAAAGTTAGCTTTTCCCTGTAGACTCTGAAGTTGTCATAAATTCCGGGGAGGTGGAATTTCGTTGATAGCTTGGACTTTGAGGGGGTCCATGGTAATACCGCTTTGAGAAATAATAAAACCAAGGAGGTGCCCTGCGGTGACATAGAAAACGCACTTGAGAGGATTCAAGCGGATGTTGTACTGACGACATCGTTGAAAGATTATTCGTAAATCATCGAGAAGTTGGGTGTGTTTCTTGGATCGAGTTGTGAGGTCGTCCAAGTAGGCGAGGATGATATTGGTCAAATCGTGAAAGATGTATGTCATAGCCCGCTGGAGAGTTGCACCAGCATTCTTTAAGCCGAAAGGCATGACACGATATGCAATAGTACCCCAAGGGGTAGTAAAGGTAGTTTTATACTGATCGGCGGGATGAATTTGAATTTGATTATAACCAGAGAATCCGTCCATAAAGGAGAGAGCCTCGTGGCCCACGCAGTCGTCGATAATTTGATCGATGAAAGGCGTTAGAAAGTTGTCTTTGGGACATGCTTGATTGAGATCGAGAAAGTCTATGCAAATGCGGATAGTGCCCTATTTTTTGTTAATGGGTACAGGGTTGGAAACCCATGAGGTATAGGCGATGGGGTAGATGAACCTGGCAGCGTGTAACTTGTCAATCTCAGCTTTGATAGCCGCTGCTTTGGATGGGTGTAGCGATCATTGTTTTTGGCGAACTGGTGTAATGTCGGGCCAGGTTTCGATGCGATGTTCGACAATAGAGGGATCAAGGCCATTCATTTCCGTGTATGACCAGGCAAAAATATCCCTATATTCCTGGAAGAGGGCTTTATATGCGGTGATTTCCTGAGGAGTGCAAGCAGCTCCAATGGTGATTTCTTCAATGATGTCATTTTTAATGGAAATGTCGATTTTAATGGTGGGGAAAATGTTGGCCATGTTTCCCTCTTCAAAGGCATCAGGGGCAGGAATGGTATTGTTGAACCATTCGATAGGCCCTGATGGGATAAAATCCTTGGTTTCGACCGTGTAAATGGGGTTGTGGTTAGGAGGCATGGGGGCTTCCTGTGGAGAGAAGAGTGCACGATGGTGTAGCACATCCCAGGGAGAGTCTGGGTGGTTTAACTCTTCGAGTATTTCTTCGTCACATTGGAAGTGATAGGAATACAAGGGGTCGTGAGGAGTGAGCTCGGTTATAGTGGTCATGTGGTTGCCCCCTGGTGAAGAAGCAGGGGGAACATTGTTAGGAGATGGTGAGGGTTCAGTCGACATAAACCATATATTGAAGTACTGAGGGGTACCCATGGTGGTTGGGTGGAGAGTGTTCGTAGGGGAATAAGCAGGAGAGTTGGGAGGGTTGGGGGGAGAATCCTCAGATAAGTCATCTAAGAACCATGGAGGTGTTGGAAGGGCCTCGGGTTCAGGAGAGATGACATGAAGATCCTCTAGTGATGAGGTAATGTCAATTATCGCCTCTGCGGGTCGGTGAAGCGGAGTCAATTGGCGTTGCCTGTATTCAAGGATCATAGGACACTGGTATGTGAAATGAGCTAATGAATCACAGAGAGAGAAAGGGTGTCTCATACGTTCATTGACTGAAGTGGAGACATAGAGGACATCAGTGATATTTGTTGAGGAGGACGTAGCAGGACTGGGATTATTCTATAAGTTCTAGCGTACTGCGGCTAATGTCTACCTAAAGCGTCGTAGTTTCAGGCAATGGTGGGTATAATGGCCATACTCAAAAAATACAGCACAAGCGTATTTTGTCCTCAACCCTTTACTATTGGAAGGGGGGGTGGTAGTGGAGGGACTAGAAGTAGTAGTGGGTGTTGGGGGAGTGTGATTGAGTGGGATCAAATTCCGTAATTCTGGTAGCGACAGATAGTTGTTGGTTTGGTGTCCCTCTTTCTCAAATGGCATGCAAGGTGGTGGGATGCGAGGAGGAAGTGGAGCTATGGGCTCCTTCTTCTTTCTCCTGCCCCCAGCTGTAGCAGGGGGGTTAGTGAGTGGGGGTGTGGTTGGAGTAAGAATGGGAATCGTCATGGGGATTCCTTCTTTTTTGGGGGGAAGGGATGGTCGAGGGACCATCTCTGGTGGTTGTAAATACCAAACGGGGATTGCTAACACCATATTAGGTAGTGTGAGCATGGCGGCTACCTGAAAAGATTCGATACCTGGTGGAGGGTAAAAGAAGGGAATTTGAGTGATGGCTTGGGGAACTGTCTCCCAAAATGGAATATGTCCTTGGGGAGAGGTATAATCGTGGAATGGTGGGGTCGACGAGTGTGCAGGAGGTTCTTGAGGAGGGGGTTCTACGACGAGTGGGACGTCAAATATGATAGAAGCCTCGGTAGGAGGAAGGGTATCCTCTGTGTGAGTTCCATTAGATGATATGATGCATACTTGTTTAGCAAGATGAAGGAGTGGTGGTGCTCCATGGTATGTTCCTAACAAGGATGGATCTTTAAAAATCCCAGGACCCATCTCGATGAGTGGGTATGCATCATGGCTTGTGTGGATGAGAGGAAGAATGTTATCAATGTTGGCAGATGGGTTAGGCTCATAATGTGAGACTTGGTCAATAGTAACGATCTTCCCATTGTGAGGGAACATCATTGTCTGAAAGACGGAAGATGCCACTGCCTTCATAGCGTACATGTAGCTACGACTGAACAAGATATTATAATCGAGAGGGGCATCGATAACTTCGATATCGATGAGAATAGTCTTGCCCCTGAGTTCGACGGGGACATTTTGGAAGAGCCCTTCAGGAGAGGATGGTCGTCCATCATAATCTTATAGTGTTATGGAAGAGGGTATGAGTTCTGGGGAACCAAGTTTCTGCCATACCGTTTTGGACATAATGCATGTAGATGCACCTTCATCGATGATACACCGATGAACTGTTATGTTCTGTATTTTCACTGGTATTTGAAAAGCGATCAAGGCGGGGAGACGAGGTTCTCCGCTGTCAAGATCAAAGGTGATGAGTCGGGTATCTATAGGGTCGACTGCCCCCAAGGCAAAAATTAATGATTTCCATTGAGTAGGACAAGTTTGGAGGACCTCCAAGACTGACATGGAAGTTGGGGATTGTGCTAAGTCATCTACCAAACTATAGTTATGAGCTGCCCTAGCCTATGGGTTGTGGACATTCCTACGCAACGGGATGCGAGGGATGCAAAGCGGTGGTTCGGCAGAAGGGTGAGTGATCACTAACGAGGGTCTCGTCGGTGTAGGGTTTGTCTCTAGAGGGATGGGAGAAGACTCAGCGGGTGCATGATACTGGCGGTTACATGTTTGCAGAAGGATTTCTTCCTCACTTGTGAGAAGAATTGTATGATCTGTTGGATTGTTGGGGTTGAGGTATTGTCCCACCTGAGGTGGGGGATGTTGTGTGTCTTGTTGGGTTTTTATCACACCTTGATGTGGAATAGGATTTTGCAGCATGGAGGGAGGGGGTTGTTTCACGTACTGTTGTGGTGCCTGCGGAGGGGCAGGTTGTGCAGGAGGATGGGGAAGATTACCAGAGTCTTTCAATCATTTGAAATTAGTGATCTGGGGGAAATGATGAGTGTAATGGCCGAACTCACCACAAAGGGCACAAGGGAAGATGGGTTTAACATTATTTCACCCTTGGCGTTTATTATTATTGCCCCCTTGGGGGTTTTGGTTCCCTTGGTTCTGGTTGCCCCCAGTGGGTTGGTGTTGTGGGGGTTGATTCCCGCCTTGACCTGGGTTGTTGTTATTCCTATTCTGTCCTTTCTTCTTGCCATTGTTCGATGGATGGGTTGGATTGGTTGTATTCAACTGTTCAAAACTTTGGTATTGTTGAATAGTAGAGGGTTGAAAAAAATTCACCCCTGCATGAGGATGTGGGGGAGACATGGGTTGTGGAGGACCAAGAAATGGGAAGTATGGATTCTGTGGTGGTATTGATCCATAATGTACATAGGAAGGCGTAGTACTATAAGTTGAGGTTGAGGGAGTACCACTAGTTGTTGGAATAGGTGGATGTATGGGGGGTGCCTGCGGTGGTCCACTGATGGGTGGGGGTATAGAAACAGGGTATGGTTGTTGATAAGGGGGTGGGGGGTAATAATAAGTGCCCCCATATGCTGGAGGGTATTGAGGTGTTCCATACATCAGTGGTGGTTGGGGTTGTGGACAATGGTGAGTGGTGGCACCAATCATCCCATCTTCTGAGTGAGACATCCTAGGTTTGTCTTGGCCAAATAGAATAGGTTTTGGAAGATCAGGAAGTACAGTGTATAAGTATCCTGACTGTGCATAGATGAGTTCATACTGTTGGGCCTTACTGATGGCCTCCTCTTTGGATTGTGGGAAGGTGGAAGCTACATCCTTACCAAGGAGAGAGACAAGTGATCTAAGAAACCAGTCGAGACACTGTTGCTTGGTGGTTTCTGCTTTGCACAAACTAAGTCACCTACACCACTCGTAAATGTGGTCAGCGATGTGTGTGGCTGAGGTTTGTTTGAAATTAGAAAGCAGTTCTAGACCATTATCATGGCAGATGGGTAATTGGAAGAAGGTCAAGAATGCTTTGGCCGATTGCTCAAAAGTTGCGTGTGACCCTGATTTTTCTTCGACATGCCATTTAGCCGATGGGCCAGTGAGTGTGCGTTGAAATAATCGCAGTCTGATGGAATCATCCATAATGCTATTGGAGGAGCACCAGAGGTGAAAGGTCATGACATGGTTGG
>ML818064.1:83242-93307 GCA_009831015.1 Picea engelmannii
TAGCAAAATGAAGAGAAGGAGTATGTGGTTGATTTGCGACATGATGAACTACTATCGGGACTCCCATCCCTAAAAGGTTTTGAAAAACAGCATGAGTGTCAAAAAGTGTCAAAAGGTGCTATGAATGGGACAACTCGTGTGGGTAAGAATGCTACTGGGTAACAGTACCGAAGATGCAAATGGAGGTGTGGGTACTGCAGAGCCGGGAATGGGGATCCTACAGGCAAATATCAGAGGGTGTGACTGGAAATGTAAGTGCGATATAGTGGGAAAGACTACATGCCAGTGTTGAGTATATACCTGAAGGGGTTGTGTTGATGTATGATGATCAAGTACCTGCACACATGAAAACCAAATACCCAAAGTGAACAATATCTGAAGAGAATTGAAGATATGAGCATGTATTTTATAAGCGTGAATATGCGCATGCGTACTTGACGAGGGTATGAAAAAAGGCACCCGGGGGCTCAGGATGAAAAGAGGCCTAGGGACTGTTGTGATGTAGATGACAGGATGCTGATCCCGTGGCTGAAGATGGAGTGAAAAAAGGCCATCGTGGGCTCCCGGAATGGTGAGTGGAAGTTTGGAAAAAAGGCCTATATATAGTTGTAGGGCCCACATTGCCACCTCATTTGTACCTACTGCAATAGTGATTGGACGAGCATTTTTCAGAGGAGATTTGCATATTTGAGGAGGAAAAGGCATCCGATTGGCGATTAGCGAGCTTCAGGTTAGTGGTCTGATCATCCTGCATAGAAATAGGATTCCATTTTTTGGGCAGGGGCTGTACGGAGGGCCGTACAGAGGGTTTTTGTGGGTGTGGGCCCCACGTGCGCGGGCGATCCGGCAATAGGCACGGACACGTGCGCGCCTACCCACCGAATAGACGCGCATGGGGGAACCAGTGTTAGAATTAAAAGTGCGCACTAAGTGCGCGCCTGTCAGCTGTACAGTTGTGCATGTGTGCACGGCTATGACATGGACAGGCGTGCACCAGTGCGCGCTTGTGCAGGTAACAGGCGCGCCTGAGAGCGCACCTATGTATGTAACAGGTGCGCCTTAGGGCGCACCTATCAAGCTAATAGGTGCACATATGTGCACACCTGTGTAGTGAACAGGCACGCATGTGTGCGCGCTTGTGGGTAAAAACAGTCGTGCCTTAGAGGGAAAGTTGACAGGTGTAAAATTGATTTTTGAGATGTTGTTGATGGTCTCATGGGATGATATAAGAATATTTGTTTTGGCTGCAGGTGGACAGTTTGCACGATGCCAGTCGGTTGGCGAGAGGAGATTGGTCTCAGCTACGAGACGCTGTGGCCATTGAGGACCCAGGTGTGCGAGCGACTTTGGCAGCCTGTGGGCTGCTAAAGTTCTTTGAGTGCCCATTGATATGGGCGCAGGAGTATCTCTTGTAGTTCCTGATTCATATGTGGAGTCCTAAGCTCCGGTGCTTCCTTGTGCGAGGAGAGAATATCCCCTTCACTGTAGTGGAGGATGTGTACTTCTTGACTGGGCTCCCTTTTCGGGGTGTTCCCCTACCGGCGGAGCCGCTGCTACTGAGAGATCTGACCCTAGTGACCGTTGGTCGGAGATATTGCTCAGGTCCAAACTTTATGTCTGGGACGATTGTGAGCATTGGGTCGATAGATGCCCTGGCGCATCACTGTATAGCAACGATGATCGTGAGAGTATATGGGTCACTGGCGACCCAACGGATCAGTGGGGGTCAGTTGTTGGTGCTGGGGAGAGTCCTGGCTGGTGAACAGTTCGCCTGGGGACTGACTCTGCATGCCCGAATGATAGGGTAGCTGGACCACTGTCGGTCCACGGACATGGGTGAGTTTTCCTTCGGGTCGATCCTGGTGGCATGGTTTCTAGAGAGGGTGCCGATGTTGTGCCCTAGGATTTTATTGGGTGCATCGGGTGTAAGAGAGCCACAACTACAACGATGGTCGACAGTGTTGTTGTGTCATGGTGGTGGCGAGGGTGGCCACTTTTTTACTGCAGAGGCAGCACAGGTATGGAGGCAGATGTTGCAGGTGATACTTTGGTACCCCTATGCTAGGGTGGACTTTCAGGATGATCCGGACATGGTACTACCTCCAGGGGAGGTTTTTGACCATCGAGATATGTTGATTTGATGATGTTGATATGTATGTTTTGTGTTTTTTGAGATAGCATGCCTTATGTATATGATATAGATGTTGATATTATCTGGTGTTTGTTTTCATGTGTATATGTGGCACCTCGTGGGCATGAGGTGGAGTTGCAGAGAGCGTCGAAAAGACCACCGCGGGGAAAGAGACGTCAGCATGAGGACGTCGCGGTGCAACTAGTTGAGCTTGAGAGGGCAGCGAGGAGGCACCGGTTTGATGACCTTGGTGCTAGGCCATCACACTCTCCTCTGATGGGTGTCAGAGCTAATTTTGAGGACATTCACCATCATCTGGAGACAGTGTTACAGGATGTGTCGGAGGGCATATGGTCATGCATCCAGAATGAGACTTTCCTGGAGCAATGTGTGGGGGTGTCGCCGCCATGGTGGGCCATAGTACGACGGACAGTAGTGGTTGTTGCGCTAAAGACCGATCAACTACTGTCGTGGCAGGAGGGGCCGACAGGGGGGGGACCACCACCTCCTGGGGTAGGTGGTGGTGGGCTGCCACCACCTGAGGGAGGAGCAGGCGGTGGTGCGCTAGAGGCACCGTGAGTGGTGCTCTGATGCATTTGTTGTATGTATATATTTTTTGTATATAGGCTGGTGAGTCCATTTTGTACCGAGGTGCTTCATTGGCCTGTGGATACTTGTATTTTTTGTATGTAAACATTCAGATGGCACTGTGGACCTAGATATATACATGAGTATACATTTTTTGAGATCTATGTGGTGTTTACATGTTTTTGGTTAATGTTTTGATGATGTCTATTCTATATATATGTTGCGACAGGTTTGTGTTATATGTTTATGTATGTGTAGCTTGATGTGAGATATGCCAGTCTAACACAATATTAGATAGGTTATCTGTAATTTGATTCAATTGTCTTGGAATATGTGTAAATGTAATGGAATCAAAATGTCGAGATAAAAGCTTAACCTGCAGGTATTTGCGAAAGAGGCAAGGATCACGGACGCGGTACACATTTTTGAGCTGGAGAACAACTAGTTGAGATTCGAGGAAGATGCTAAGGTGGCGAATATGACGATGTTGGGCATCGGTCAGGAGGCCAATGATAGCAGTGTATTTGGCTTGGTTGTTGGTTGCTGACCCCAAACATATGTCGCTCGAATGGAGAATTTCATGTGAGGGGATGTAGAGAGCCCAAGTAGCCAAAGCGAGATTTTGCATCCAATGGTTGGCATCGTCGGCGTAACCGATGTGGTAAGATGGTGGAGGAAGCATCTATCAATAGCACAAAGGATAGTTTAGACGTGCGGGAAGGAGAAAAAAGATTAAAAATGCTAGAAAAGAAATAACCTAAAGTAGGATGACTACGTTTAAGTGTAAAATTTCTTTAAGTATAACCTATTGATGGGTTCTTTGAGAGAGAGACCTTCGGGAGAGGCCAGGATATATGCGCCTTTGGTGAGGCAATGTTGAATGATGTATGGGCCATGCCAGAGTGACTCGAATTTTCCATGGCCAAAGGTATCATGAGCGATATCATAAGCCAGGACAAGGTCGCCTTCGTGGAATGAGCGAAGATTGACGTGGCAATCAAAGGTAGCCTTGTATCATTTTTTAGCTGCCTCATTGTTCTATAAGGAAGATCGACGATCTTCATCCAGAGACTCCAAGTTCAGCAAGCGCTGCTCCATTGGAGCAGTGTCGGGTAATAGCTCAATGGTGGTGCATAAGGTGGGAATTTCACACTCGATGGGGAGAGTGGCCTCAACCCCATGGACTAAATGAAATGGTGTGAATCCAATAGCGGTTTTCATAGTCGTTCAGTAAGCCCATAGCGCAGAAAATAACATATGATGCCAATTGGTTTTATGTTTATTAATCATGCGCTGTAACATGGTCTTGAGGACTTTGTTAACTTCCTCGACATGTCCATTAGACTGAGGGTAATATGGTGAGGAAAACTCGTGAGAGAATCCTAACCGAGATGAGATTTTGATGAAGATCTCATTCTCGAAGTGTTTTCCATGATCCGAAATGAGTTGGAGGGGTACTCCAAAGTGGGATATGACGTGGTTAAAGAAGAAATGCGTTGCAGTGTCGGCAGTGTTGTTGAAAGTGGGCATAGCTTTGGCCCATTTGGTGAAGTAATCAATGATGAAAATGATGTATTTGTGACCATTGTTGGAGGGGAGATTACAAGTCATGAAGTCGATGCCCCATTTACAAAAAGGGCCGGCAGAAATGACAGGGTGAAGAAGTGCGGGGGGGGCTCGGGCTTTGTTGGCGTAGAGCTGACATTGCTCACATCGTTTCATGGCATGAATGCAATCATGAAACAAGGTAGGCCAAAAGTAATCGGCTCGGATAATATTTTGAGCAGTGGATATGCCCGAAAGGTGGCCCCCACATGCATCATTGTGGCAGTCGTTTAAGACTTTATCGGCCTCATCAATAGTCAGGCATCGACGAAGAATGGTGTCAATGCCCTGCCAGTATAGGATATCTCTGATGAGGATGTAGCGGGGGGCCTGATGGAGAATACGTCGACGATCATCGCGCGAAATGTGGTTACCAAACTTTTGAGTTCGAAGGTAGACGAGGAGGTCATCGTACCAAGGATCATCCGAAGTGATGTAAAAGAGATGTTTGTCAGGAAAGTCAGTGTTGACGAGGGCACTGGTGGTGTCAGAGGGGAGGGTCATGTCAAGTTCGGCGAGAACGAGGGCCTTCTTACTCTTAGGTGTTGAGAACTTGAGGTCATACTCCTGAAGGATAACGATCCATCAAGAAAAAATTTCGTTAACTTGCCGATGGCTGAGCAAGTACTGCATAGGGTTGGAATCTGCGATGACCTTTGTGTTGCGAAGCAGAATGTAATGGCGCAGTTTCTGGACTACGAGGACAATTGCAAGAGTAATTTTATCTTCGTGTTTATACTTCAAGGGTGGCCCTGAGAGGTTTTTATTAATGTAATAAATGACATGTTCACAATTGTCATCACCGAGCTAGACGAGGATGCCGGCTACTGATACAGTTGATGCTAATATGTAGAGGATATAGTCGCGATTGTAGTCAGGTGCATTTGAAAGCGTTGTTTTAAGATCATCAAATTACTGTTGGGCATGGTTGTCCCATTGAAATGGGATGTCGTGACATAGTAAGCGAAGGAAATCGTGTGCATGTATGGCGTAATCTGGGACAAAGTGTCTAAGAAAGTTAGCTTTTCCCTGTAGACTCTGAAGTTGTCATAAATTCCGGGGAGGTGGAATTTCGTTGATAGCTTGGACTTTGAGGGGGTCCATGGTAATACCGCTTTGAGAAATAATAAAACCAAGGAGGTGCCCTGCGGTGACATAGAAAACGCACTTGAGAGGATTCAAGCGGATGTTGTACTGACGACATCGTTGAAAGATTATTCGTAAATCATCGAGAAGTTGGGTGTGTTTCTTGGATCGAGTTGTGAGGTCGTCCAAGTAGGCGAGGATGATATTGGTCAAATCGTGAAAGATGTATGTCATAGCCCGCTGGAGAGTTGCACCAGCATTCTTTAAGCCGAAAGGCATGACACGATATGCAATAGTACCCCAAGGGGTAGTAAAGGTAGTTTTATACTGATCGGCGGGATGAATTTGAATTTGATTATAACCAGAGAATCCGTCCATAAAGGAGAGAGCCTCGTGGCCCACGCAGTCGTCGATAATTTGATCGATGAAAGGCGTTAGAAAGTTGTCTTTGGGACATGCTTGATTGAGATCGAGAAAGTCTATGCAAATGCGGATAGTGCCCTATTTTTTGTTAATGGGTACAGGGTTGGAAACCCATGAGGTATAGGCGATGGGGTAGATGAACCTGGCAGCGTGTAACTTGTCAATCTCAGCTTTGATAGCCGCTGCTTTGGATGGGTGTAGCGATCATTGTTTTTGGCGAACTGGTGTAATGTCGGGCCAGGTTTCGATGCGATGTTCGACAATAGAGGGATCAAGGCCATTCATTTCCGTGTATGACCAGGCAAAAATATCCCTATATTCCTGGAAGAGGGCTTTATATGCGGTGATTTCCTGAGGAGTGCAAGCAGCTCCAATGGTGATTTCTTCAATGATGTCATTTTTAATGGAAATGTCGATTTTAATGGTGGGGAAAATGTTGGCCATGTTTCCCTCTTCAAAGGCATCAGGGGCAGGAATGGTATTGTTGAACCATTCGATAGGCCCTGATGGGATAAAATCCTTGGTTTCGACCGTGTAAATGGGGTTGTGGTTAGGAGGCATGGGGGCTTCCTGTGGAGAGAAGAGTGCACGATGGTGTAGCACATCCCAGGGAGAGTCTGGGTGGTTTAACTCTTCGAGTATTTCTTCGTCACATTGGAAGTGATAGGAATACAAGGGGTCGTGAGGAGTGAGCTCGGTTATAGTGGTCATGTGGTTGCCCCCTGGTGAAGAAGCAGGGGGAACATTGTTAGGAGATGGTGAGGGTTCAGTCGACATAAACCATATATTGAAGTACTGAGGGGTACCCATGGTGGTTGGGTGGAGAGTGTTCGTAGGGGAATAAGCAGGAGAGTTGGGAGGGTTGGGGGGAGAATCCTCAGATAAGTCATCTAAGAACCATGGAGGTGTTGGAAGGGCCTCGGGTTCAGGAGAGATGACATGAAGATCCTCTAGTGATGAGGTAATGTCAATTATCGCCTCTGCGGGTCGGTGAAGCGGAGTCAATTGGCGTTGCCTGTATTCAAGGATCATAGGACACTGGTATGTGAAATGAGCTAATGAATCACAGAGAGAGAAAGGGTGTCTCATACGTTCATTGACTGAAGTGGAGACATAGAGGACATCAGTGATATTTGTTGAGGAGGACGTAGCAGGACTGGGATTATTCTATAAGTTCTAGCGTACTGCGGCTAATGTCTACCTAAAGCGTCGTAGTTTCAGGCAATGGTGGGTATAATGGCCATACTCAAAAAATACAGCACAAGCGTATTTTGTCCTCAACCCTTTACTATTGGAAGGGGGGGTGGTAGTGGAGGGACTAGAAGTAGTAGTGGGTGTTGGGGGAGTGTGATTGAGTGGGATCAAATTCCGTAATTCTGGTAGCGACAGATAGTTGTTGGTTTGGTGTCCCTCTTTCTCAAATGGCATGCAAGGTGGTGGGATGCGAGGAGGAAGTGGAGCTATGGGCTCCTTCTTCTTTCTCCTGCCCCCAGCTGTAGCAGGGGGGTTAGTGAGTGGGGGTGTGGTTGGAGTAAGAATGGGAATCGTCATGGGGATTCCTTCTTTTTTGGGGGGAAGGGATGGTCGAGGGACCATCTCTGGTGGTTGTAAATACCAAACGGGGATTGCTAACACCATATTAGGTAGTGTGAGCATGGCGGCTACCTGAAAAGATTCGATACCTGGTGGAGGGTAAAAGAAGGGAATTTGAGTGATGGCTTGGGGAACTGTCTCCCAAAATGGAATATGTCCTTGGGGAGAGGTATAATCGTGGAATGGTGGGGTCGACGAGTGTGCAGGAGGTTCTTGAGGAGGGGGTTCTACGACGAGTGGGACGTCAAATATGATAGAAGCCTCGGTAGGAGGAAGGGTATCCTCTGTGTGAGTTCCATTAGATGATATGATGCATACTTGTTTAGCAAGATGAAGGAGTGGTGGTGCTCCATGGTATGTTCCTAACAAGGATGGATCTTTAAAAATCCCAGGACCCATCTCGATGAGTGGGTATGCATCATGGCTTGTGTGGATGAGAGGAAGAATGTTATCAATGTTGGCAGATGGGTTAGGCTCATAATGTGAGACTTGGTCAATAGTAACGATCTTCCCATTGTGAGGGAACATCATTGTCTGAAAGACGGAAGATGCCACTGCCTTCATAGCGTACATGTAGCTACGACTGAACAAGATATTATAATCGAGAGGGGCATCGATAACTTCGATATCGATGAGAATAGTCTTGCCCCTGAGTTCGACGGGGACATTTTGGAAGAGCCCTTCAGGAGAGGATGGTCGTCCATCATAATCTTATAGTGTTATGGAAGAGGGTATGAGTTCTGGGGAACCAAGTTTCTGCCATACCGTTTTGGACATAATGCATGTAGATGCACCTTCATCGATGATACACCGATGAACTGTTATGTTCTGTATTTTCACTGGTATTTGAAAAGCGATCAAGGCGGGGAGACGAGGTTCTCCGCTGTCAAGATCAAAGGTGATGAGTCGGGTATCTATAGGGTCGACTGCCCCCAAGGCAAAAATTAATGATTTCCATTGAGTAGGACAAGTTTGGAGGACCTCCAAGACTGACATGGAAGTTGGGGATTGTGCTAAGTCATCTACCAAACTATAGTTATGAGCTGCCCTAGCCTATGGGTTGTGGACATTCCTACGCAACGGGATGCGAGGGATGCAAAGCGGTGGTTCGGCAGAAGGGTGAGTGATCACTAACGAGGGTCTCGTCGGTGTAGGGTTTGTCTCTAGAGGGATGGGAGAAGACTCAGCGGGTGCATGATACTGGCGGTTACATGTTTGCAGAAGGATTTCTTCCTCACTTGTGAGAAGAATTGTATGATCTGTTGGATTGTTGGGGTTGAGGTATTGTCCCACCTGAGGTGGGGGATGTTGTGTGTCTTGTTGGGTTTTTATCACACCTTGATGTGGAATAGGATTTTGCAGCATGGAGGGAGGGGGTTGTTTCACGTACTGTTGTGGTGCCTGCGGAGGGGCAGGTTGTGCAGGAGGATGGGGAAGATTACCAGAGTCTTTCAATCATTTGAAATTAGTGATCTGGGGGAAATGATGAGTGTAATGGCCGAACTCACCACAAAGGGCACAAGGGAAGATGGGTTTAACATTATTTCACCCTTGGCGTTTATTATTATTGCCCCCTTGGGGGTTTTGGTTCCCTTGGTTCTGGTTGCCCCCAGTGGGTTGGTGTTGTGGGGGTTGATTCCCGCCTTGACCTGGGTTGTTGTTATTCCTATTCTGTCCTTTCTTCTTGCCATTGTTCGATGGATGGGTTGGATTGGTTGTATTCAACTGTTCAAAACTTTGGTATTGTTGAATAGTAGAGGGTTGAAAAAAATTCACCCCTGCATGAGGATGTGGGGGAGACATGGGTTGTGGAGGACCAAGAAATGGGAAGTATGGATTCTGTGGTGGTATTGATCCATAATGTACATAGGAAGGCGTAGTACTATAAGTTGAGGTTGAGGGAGTACCACTAGTTGTTGGAATAGGTGGATGTATGGGGGGTGCCTGCGGTGGTCCACTGATGGGTGGGGGTATAGAAACAGGGTATGGTTGTTGATAAGGGGGTGGGGGGTAATAATAAGTGCCCCCATATGCTGGAGGGTATTGAGGTGTTCCATACATCAGTGGTGGTTGGGGTTGTGGACAATGGTGAGTGGTGGCACCAATCATCCCATCTTCTGAGTGAGACATCCTAGGTTTGTCTTGGCCAAATAGAATAGGTTTTGGAAGATCAGGAAGTACAGTGTATAAGTATCCTGACTGTGCATAGATGAGTTCATACTGTTGGGCCTTACTGATGGCCTCCTCTTTGGATTGTGGGAAGGTGGAAGCTACATCCTTACCAAGGAGAGAGACAAGTGATCTAAGAAACCAGTCGAGACACTGTTGCTTGGTGGTTTCTGCTTTGCACAAACTAAGTCACCTACACCACTCGTAAATGTGGTCAGCGATGTGTGTGGCTGAGGTTTGTTTGAAATTAGAAAGCAGTTCTAGACCATTATCATGGCAGATGGGTAATTGGAAGAAGGTCAAGAATGCTTTGGCCGATTGCTCAAAAGTTGCGTGTGACCCTGATTTTTCTTCGACATGCCATTTAGCCGATGGGCCAGTGAGTGTGCGTTGAAATAATCGCAGTCTGATGGAATCATCCATAATGCTATTGGAGGAGCACCAGAGGTGAAAGGTCATGACATGGTTGG
>ML818065.1:0-13578 GCA_009831015.1 Picea engelmannii
TAATTTGTTCAAAGAGAGGTGAACACATTGAGATGGAAAACAATGATGAAAATTAATTATATATATATATAAATTCTTGTGAAAGCCAAACGAATAATTATGCTTTATTATTTTGTGAATGGACATTGAAGGACTGAAGGGTTGCACATTTGATTCATACAGAGGTAGAGCACCTTGGTAGACTTTAGTTCAAAATGTAGCTCCTTTTGCAGTTTTTCCTTAGATGTTGGAATTTAATTGTTTTGATTTTTTGTTGCCCATGTTAGAAACTCGGAGACATAATGGAGATGGATTTTGGAGGTCACTATGTGATTTTGATGATGTCAATTTTCTCAATTTCTTATAGACTCATCTACAATGAATTATTTTTAGTTCCTTTTAATATTTTTGGTATATTATTATGTGGTATATTATTTATATTTCAACATCTTTTCTATTTTGATGTAAACCTTTTCATGCAATATTTTACCTTAATGCAAATCATTTCCAATGCTACAATATTTTCAATGTATAAATTCATAGGAACATATGTGCTCTCGAAGTGATAGGGCATTAATCTTTTCTACACCATCTTACACTCAACAATGAGGTATATGATTTATTTCTCCTCTCATGTGTGTAGTCTTCAGACAGATCTTCTTTAACATCACCAAACTTTACGCCATTTGAAGTTAAATGAATGACGATGAGAGTGAGAAAATGGATTTACATATCCAAAATATTGTAGATCTAAATATATATTATTTCCCTATGACATTGATTTGGCAATATTTTTGAACTCTTTAGTATATGCACTTAATGATTTAGTCCAAACAAAGTGGAATCCCCCTCATATCATTGAATTTCATACTCTTCAAATGTCTTGACATACTTAGTATAAGCATTGGTGAGCCCTGCTATTATTATGTAAGTGTCATCTCCAAATTCTCTTTTCCCATGTGTCACAAGTATCCCCCTCATATCATTGAATTTCATACTCTTCAAAGGTCTTGACATACTGAGAATAAGCATTGGTGAGCCCTGCTATTATTATGTAAGTGTCATCTCCAAATTCTATTTTCCCATGTGTAACAAGTACTTCTTTCACAGGTTCCCAAAGATGTCTTCCAATGATTGTTGTGAACTCTCTAGGTACACAAAGGATGACAAATTGACCAATCCTTATAATATAAAGTAGAAGAATATTCGTCGCCCATACATAAGTTCGAGACATTTCCCCTCATAGTTGATACATATTTTCAAACCAAGAAGCAAAGCTTTGTCCATTCCATCCAAATAAAAACCTATAGTCGGATCACTAGAATCAATCTCTACATGCACAATTATACGCATTTCTTTAGATCTTCTCAATATAAAACCAATATGTCAAAAGTACCACATAACTTTAGAGCAAACCAAAGCTAAAGTTGAAAACACCATCTGATATTAGGATTAAGTAAACTAGGTTGGTCAGAGAAAAAGAGCATTAGTCTTTCAATCTCCTCTCTTAGACGAATTATGTGTTTTCTTTGTATTCCTTTAGCACAACTTATTGCTTGATCATGCACATCATATATTATTTTCTCTACCTCTTTTTCAATGTTATACTCAGCATCTACTTTATTTTTCTTTGCACGTCCAGCTTTAGCCTTTTTTTAATCCTAGTATTTTGGGAAAGGTGTATAGTTGATATTCTTTATGCAAAAGTATACATTTTTTTTTATTGTTTGCTAGTTTTTCCATGACCTGCGGGACTAGCCTGTGGCTAAGAAACCGTGACTCAAGGGCATCTAAGCCGTCAAAATCACCTGGGGATCGCACCCGACCTAAGCCACACCAACCCTTAACATGGCTGGATTTTTTGTCCCCACAAGTTTCGAACCGATGACTTTAACATCACGGACTGCCTTAACAACACACTCCCTCACCAACTATCCTACACCTTGGGGACATGCAAAAGTATACATTGATCCCTATTGTACAGTGACATTAAATTTTCTTACAATACTTCCACACTATTTATTCTAATTTTGTAGGTGATGTTATATAGTAGTTTGGATTTATGAAGGCATTGGTTTTACAATTGATCAAATTGATTAACCTAATCATCTAACTAGTGTTATCAAGGTGCAAGAATCAAAATAATAGGAAAGCATGTCCGAAGAGAATATATATGAATACTATGTTCTCGTGTAAATAGTAGTTTCTTCAACTTTTTTAATTGAAGAAAGAAAATTACATCAATATATCAATCTTATGCAGTATATGTGTAATGTTAATTTCATAAATTCACACTAATTAAAGTTAAAGATGGCTTGCACATTACTGAAATCCTTAAAGATGGCTTGCACATTACTGAGAACCTTAAGAGTGATACATGACCACAACTACCAAAAAAGTTGGCTTAAGTTATACAAACTCCAACCAATTATCGGTATTGTGGTCGTTCTAAACTCTTTGATTGTCATGTAGTCACAATAAATGTGATCATAGTTAATCAACGGGAGAAAGAAGTTGAACTTGAGGTTGTCCTAATATATCCTCTATAATTTGAGATTTTAAATAATACATTGATAATTGAAGAATATGTACTCACTTGTAATCCTAATTCTAGGAATTAATTGATAATAACATTGAAGGGAGCTATTATGTAGTTGGAGTTGGCTCTAGTTGGTATGATAGGTTTTTCTTTATTCTTTTCAGTTAAATAGGTTGTTACTTTTTTCCCATACCTAAAGTTTAGATTTAGTGCTTTATTCTTGAATGTCCATGTGTATGTCCACTGTTGTTGCACGTGGCCTCTCCAAGATGTCTTGTTTAGAAAACTTAGATTGCAGTTGCAAATCAACCACCTTTCTTTTGTTCAAAGTCAAAAATCTAAAGTTATTACCTTTGCAAATGCAGATTTTCTCGTATTTTAACATGAAACTGGTATGTAAATCAATTTATCTATTCAAATGTGAACTTGAGTCCTAAAGTAAGAAAATTTTGCAAACAATTATGGCCCGTGGCATTATTAGTGTTAGCTTAGGTGTTATTCTATATGGGTGAGTTTATGTTTATTAAGGTACTGATGATGTGCATTGCACCATATTGGAATCCTATTTATTTAAGCTAGCTAAGTGCTCTTTTTTAAGTGGTATTAATTGGGCATCGTTGTCATTTAAAGTAAGTTATCTGAAATAAAAAAAATTCATGATACATTGCACTTTAATATTTGTTGAATGTCCTTGGAAAAAAGATTGGTTTTCATCTAAAGATTTTGGTTTTGTTAGTTTACATTGTTTTGTAAAAATTTGAGATGTTTTTTATAAGGTGAATTTCTAAGCATTCCTTTTGTAATTTTGTCATTGCAAGTTAGCATTTAATTCAATGTTTAATAGTACACTTAGTAAGTATGAAGATTTTGTTTGCCATGTTTATGGCTTCATTATCATCACATGTTTCTTGAGCAAATGTTACCTTGAATGTTACCTTCACTATATTAGTATATTAGTTATTTTAAGAAAATTCTTTTTGTTTGGGTAAAAAATAGCAACTATAGTATTTGTGGTTATATAACCATTTACAAGTATAGAGAATAATATTGTTGTTATTGTAGATTTTGTATTAAACAAACTGACTACTATAACCATCTTCATTAATATCAATGTCAATATGTCTTCCTCTTGGTACTTTGGAAGGACTTGCATTCTAGGATGCCCATCATGCATATGAAGGGATTTACTCATTGTTTATTGATAAAAGTTTAGCATTCTAGGAAGGTTTGAAAAAGCTTAACATTCTAGGAAGGTTTGAAATTTGTCTCTCATCTTGTAGGAAATTTACCTCCACATTTTAATTAAAAAATAAAAATAAAAAAAATCTAGTGCATGTTTATCAACCCTTTCAAGCTACAACTTTCCATGATTATTTGAGAACTCTATGCAATACGCATGCATAGATTTGGGCAATTGGGTATTAGTTCCATACATTGAGTAGAAATAATCCTACACCTTTGAAAGTGTCATCGAGATGCGGTTCATGCAAGACGTTCATATGCCTTTTCTTTTTTAACCAAAACATGAAATTGTATTATATAAAAGATTAGTTGCATTGAAACTAGCAATGTTTACAGTCTCAATATTCACTAAACTTCCACAAAATATGACATATTTCTAAATTGATATCTAAATACAAAAGGTGCCCCTCCAAACGAGAATTCCAATTATTTTTGCTAGTAGTTTGTCTAACAAACTAACACAAAATACAAATAACTTTAAGGAACATTCATATTGGTTTAAATGTGAACACTTCCTTGTTCTTCCTTCCCCTTGCTAGAATGAGGAGGACTTGCACCTTCAATTTCCATGGGAACCTGATTTAGGATAGGTTTTTATCGAGAGGTTTTTATTTAGATGTTTTTATCAATCGATTTTTATCGAGCGATTTTTCTCAGTATGGTTTTCGCCTTTAGCGTTTTTATGGCACACAATTTTGTGGTCCATGGTAATGTAATTCTGGTTAAGGAACTATTGTTGATTTATAATCCAAGGTTAATGGATTAGGAGTTTTTGGATGATGTAGGATCCTACATATTGTATTGTAAACAACAAGGAAGATGAATAGAATTAGAGGTGTGGCTCTAAAACAAGTTGGTTTTCCCAGTTGGGTTTTTAAGTTAAATCTATGTGTATGATTGAAATTGTTTTCCTTTCTGTCTTAAGAATCTGTGTGTGCATTGCATTACTATAAAAGGTTTAAAACTTACAAAAATGTGATATGGAGAGTTAGAACACCAATAAAAAAGAAACTCCCAAATTCCATTGCTCCAACAAAACAGAATCAAAGATATCACACAGGGATAACCCCATAGAGAAGAGCAAGAGGACCAAAGCAAGCCTAGTCAAAACCCAGAAACCACAAACAAGAAACAACAATGCTAGTTGAACACTCCCCTTCACCACTATCTTCAATTGTTGCTCACCATAACACTGACCTCACCTCTTCAAAAGTTCCAATAAGTACATCGGGATAGCACTTCCAAGAAACAGACTCACCATCCCCTAAACCAGAGTGTTGATAATTCACCTTGGTGAATAGCTCCGAGCCCGAATTATCCCATAATTCTTGTGGGAATTCATTGTGTCATATTGATTAAACAAAGTTGAGACCTTCCAAACCAAATGTGAGAGAGGGGCTCACCCGCTCTTGGCATCCTTCGAGAGACTCGTCCAGTTGTAATTCATTGGTAAGTGGATGAGTGACTTGATGTCTATTAATGACCACTAATGGAAAGTTCTAAGGTATTGTGCAATAGTTGGTACCCCCATTTTTTATTAGAGTTTCAAGATTTAAGGTTGTGGTGAACCCAGTTATTTTCCTCACCATTCAAATCTCGCTTGATGTGGAAAAGAGAGACATAGTCGAAGTGGGTTAAATATTGTTTTATTCGGGAGATGGTGTCTTTGAGCTTATTCCCTCCAAGATTCAATTGGGTGATTATTGCTTTTATGATCAGCAATGAATCCCCAAAGACAAAAAAGGTCATGAGGCCATTTTCTTTAGCAATGGAGAGCCCACACCACAACGAATAAGCTTCAACCAAATTATTTGACATATTCCCTAGCCCAAGCATAATGAACAATATTATTTCCATTGGAATCATGAAGACTCTCCCTCGCACATATTTCCCTGGAACATTCATACACCTTTGACACCCAAAGAAAATAGTGATGAGTTAAAAACCTTATCTTTGAATTCTAAACTTTTCCACACACTTGCAATGTCTATCCTTACAAATTCAATTTGTATTAGCAGGTCAATGCCTACAACCACATGTGAAGTCTTAACATTTAATTACAATCTTGGCTAGTGGTATACATGGTGAAGGAAGGTCGACCATTTTGACATGGTACAAAATAAAGTAGTTGAGTTAATTGGCTCCAAGAGTTCCCAATCATGCACAAGCAGGGTAGGTGTTATGCCTTGATGATTAAGCTACTCGCTAAAGTGATAAATTGGGTGGAGTATTACATATCAGAGTTTGGCATATTTAAAAAAAAAAAAAACATCAGTTGTTGGAATATCGAAGCCTTTAGGCATTCAACTAGTATCTTCAGGTGTCACTGGCTTGGGGGTGCATGCAATTCGTTTAAAAAAACATCAATTAATATGGATGTTTCAACGCACGATCAATGACAAACCAACTTTCAAGGTGTCGATGCTACAACCTGAACATCGATTTGGCATTGATACTTTGATGCCTAACAAACAGTCAGAAGTTGGTTAGACATTTGTTCGTCGTGTATGAGGCATTTGTATTCCAGCATTATTAGAGTTTTAAGGCCAAAAAAAATTGTAATGTCCATAAGGGCAAATTGTAATGTCCATCGAACACTAGTCAAAATTCCAATGTCCATAAGGGTAACTGAAGCTATGAAAAAAGTTGCCACGTGGCACTCTAATGATGTCAAAATAACGATGACAGATCGTCACTATTAAATTAATGTTAGAATTATGACAACATTGTTTGGACGAATGAATATTTTTTCTTTGATGTTACAACAAGACCAATGTTGCTCCAACATCGAAATTTGTACACAAATGTAGCACTAATTTGTTTTTTTGTTAAAACAAAAGGTGGGGAGTCCCACGAGGTTTTAGTTGGGAAAAGAATGCATTACTTCACATAATCCATGTACTTAATAAAAATATTATAAAAAAAATCTCATACTTTATTCCCACGAGGTTTTCCTCAAGAAAACAAAATAAAATCTTTAAATGATCAATAAATATGTGTTTCTCTAAAAGTAAAATTTGGAAAATATTTTTCTAATAATTAAAAAAATATATATATATTAGGGAAACCAAAAAAGCTTTAACATGATCATTTAAAAAAAAAATTAAATGAATTCTCGTATTAGTCCCTGTCGTAGGCATAGAGGGACTCTAGCAATCGATAAATCGTTGACCTCGTATTAGATTGTGCATTGACCACAAATATTTCCATATTATCTATTGTTGGAACAAGGGAATTGAAAACATCGATTTTTATATAATAAAAAGTACCATGTTTGTCAAGATCCGATTGGACAACGGATTGGAGGTCTTATTGTCGGCTTCGCTATTCCCAATGTTATATATTTTGGCATATCCAAAGTATTTGATCGTATATGGTGTTTTTGAATCATATATTTTATTATGCATTGGTCAAAGGTGGATTAATGCTAGCATTAGTTTGAATGTTTTCTTTAGCATTTTCTGCTAGGTAGAATACATTCTCTACCATATTACTATGTGTTATTTTTTCTTTTATTGTTGCGTGCTTTGAGAGAACAGGCCTGCCACGATGCATTTTTTCTTAAATGATTGCACAGGACCACGCCCTTCGACGGTCCTGACAGTCTTAAGTGTTTACCTAACAGCTCTGACAGTCTTAAATGTTATTGTACAGATGTGTTGCAATACAGTTTCGTTCATGGTCAGCATCACTGCTTCAGTGGTGTTTTTGAATCATATATTTTATTATGCATTGGTCGAAGGTGGATTAATGCTAGCATTAGTTTGAATGTTTTCTTTAGTATTTTCTGCTAGGTAGAATACATTCTCTACCATATTACTATGTGTTATTTTTTCTTTTATTGTTTCGTGCTTCGAGAGAACAGGCCTGCCACAATGCATTTTTTCTTAAATGCTTGCACAAGGCCACGCCCTTCGAAGGTCCTGACAGTCTTAAGTGTTTACCTAACAACTCTGGCAGTCTTAAATGTTTATTGTACAGATGCGCTACAATACAGTTTCGTTCATGGTCAACATCATTGCTTCAGTGGTCAATGCTTGTTCGTTGCTTCGTTCCATGATTCTTGTTCTTGTTTGATTCAACTTTGCAAAGTTGAGGTCCTACAGTTGTAGTTCGACCTCTTCGTGGTTGTTCACTGGTTTGTTGTTCTTCAACTTTGCAAGTTGTTGGACCTGTTGTTGCGGTTTCCAGTTTTTGGGGTTGTGCTCTTGTCATCCCTCGTTGACGTGTAAGTTTCACTATTGTTGCTATTTTTCAATGGTGGGAGTCCCTGCCTTCAAATTCTGTTGTAGACCATCTTTGTCTGTGCTCTTAATTTATGCTCCTAGAAACTATGCATCTTCATATGCCAACTGCGGCGTCCATAGATTTTTCAAAAATTGCAATGCAAAGGGGTTTACGAAAAGTAGTTCGGAGCTATCAGAAGAGGGAACCATCCGGCGGGGTGTAGATGCAGGGAATGCTTTTATTTTGTGGGTCAGAAAACTGTGTCCACCTATTCTCTTTCTGCTGAGTAAATTTATGGTGTTATTCTTTACGTTGTTTCTTCTGTTTGGTTCACTTTCCAGTGTGGGTTTGTTTTCTTGTCGTCTGCTATGGGGACTATGGGGGATTGAAGTTGAGAAGAAGAAGGTTGAAAGATACATACAGGGATTGATACCCAGTTCCGCGCTTGTAGTTTTCCTATTTTGCATTCCCTTTTTTTTGCTACTTTTATTTCCCCCCTCCCCCCCCTTTTCTTTGTTTTCATACAGACTGGAAGTATCTAACAAACAGCTTCAAAATCACAATTGAAGAGATGAAAGAAGTAATAGATGTTGAGACGTATGAAATAGATACACAGTCTGTTATACATGACAACAATGACGTGGTTTTGCATAGCAATGGCCTTTTTAGATTGGATGCATTTTCATACAATGTTGGTGATTGTCTTTTCGATAGATTTCAGGTTCTACTGCATTTCCGATATTCGTCGACCGAGATGTGCAATGGATTGATAGATTATTTCTTGAGTTGTTTTAAAAATGGTGATGTTGAGGCTTTGCAGTCCTATGAATACGAACTAGAATCTGATTTTCTTCGACAATTGCATGGAATACATGATGTCACTACATATTTTTCAAAGATGCAGTTGTATGCATCTCCAGTTCTGCCTGCACATGAGAGGGGGGTTTGGGGAGATACATTTTGTATATGGTGGTTGTCTAACTGGTTGAATATATCAGTTGGAATATGGTCATTGACAAGAAAAACAAGATATCTACTATTCAATAAAACTACATCTGACAATCCATATTGCATCTTGTTCCATGATGTCAATGTTGTCAGTGGTCATTATGAACCACTACTGTACCGAAAAATGTCCATATGCAATGTTGAAGGGCCTCATATTTACTTGTCCGTCATTTGCAAATACCTTGAATCACAATGGAAACGGATTATGCATCGCATGGATTGCCATGGTTTACAGCTAGCAACAAATGTTGTGTCTAGCTGTGGAGATAGTATGTTCAATGCAATTTGTTGTTTGGTCGCAGCGGAGTTCGATGTGCAGTCGCTACGGCTTTACAGTGTACAGTGCTTTTGCAATGCAATTATAGGCAGAAGCCAACAGGCTTTTAGGTGCTTGCATAAGCACCTTTGCCCATATCTCGTAGAAAATATGTCGGCGGTTGGAAGTTGGCAGGAATACCTTGTAAACATGGCGCTTCCATATGAAAAAGGGAATGTGGCAGTTACAGATTCTGTTTGCAATGGTTTTCTATGATATTTAGAATAAATATCCAGGTCTGGTCGGCCTTGCGAGATGGAACTGTCCATTCCTAGTTTACTGATTCAAATTATGATCGAACAATTGACATCCTCTCATTGAAAATAGATACAACACATATCCATTGTGAACCTTCGTTTGGACATATCGGTGGTTGAATTCCCATGCCACCCAAACGACATCGAATCTGCATACGCATCGAGTGATTTTTAGCGAGAATGAGACTCCTCCCCATTGCAATATGGCCATAGAGGTCTGGAACAGAAAATCCATGCATGGAATTCATCACAGTTGTGATGAGGCCATACAGGGCTTGAACAAAAAACGTAGAGTAAGCTATCACAACTTGAAAAAAGTTATGCATCAAATCCGTCCCAGTTGTGATGAGGCCATACAGGCCTTAAACAAAAAACATGGAGTAGTTTATGAGAACCAGAGTCAGAGTGAAATTCATCCCAGTTTCCATCATCTCATCGTGCCCTTGGGCAAGAAACGTAGAGTAAGTTACCACAGTTTGAAAAAGGTCATGCGCGAGAGAAAAAAATACATTGCTATGCTTCCTTTTAGACAGAAACTCACATATCACAATCTAAAGAAATTTGTTTGTGCAGAACATGACAGAAACAAGTACGGTCGCATATCCTAGAATTCTCATGCAACTATGACATTTCGCGGTCTAGAAGCAACACCATGCACTACTACCAATGAAAACCACGAAACAGCTTCTACCCATACTTCCCTGCGACAGAAAAATGCAAGACAGGCCTACATGAAACAAATTAAAGACACTCCTTCCATTGCATGTGCAATTTGTGAACAATTGAATTTTTCAAAAAACACTAAGTCTTTCGTGCCTGATTTGCAAGAAGAATACCTCCGCTTGACAGCGCATGAGAAACTATTTTACAGTAGCAAAGTTTGTCTTCCATGCAAATGGTCTCTTGAAAATGGAAAATTGTCACAGTTTGCAACCCTTGACCAAATAAGATGCAATACACCACTATCAGATGTAAGTGCACTTACAAAACTTGAGGAGAAACTTGTGTCTCTGCGAATTGCATTTGCTCAAATCAGACCTTGGGGCTATCAACAACCCCAAATGGGCTTAACAGGATCAATTATTAATGTGCATGTTCAGCTAGATGTTGTGCAAAAAACATTGCCACAATTCATTAGCAATACAATGACAATTGTTGTGGCTCTGAAAAAATTCTTGAGATACAAAAATGCCTATCAGATAGGCAAAGTGCATGTGCATGTTGTTATGAAAATATTAAAGGAATTATGTTCCAGGGCCCTATACAAAGCAAAGAACATTTGTATAAATGGCAACTGGAATAGTGTTCTTGCAGAAGAGAATGGAGACTCTGCAGACACTCTCTAAAATCCTAGTGAATTTGATACAAGTGATGAATCGGAGAATGAAACACCTATTGAGACATTGGTGCATGGATTCACTAATTCACAGTGCATTCGTGACTTGCAAGACAAAATTATCGAAATTGCACCTGCCGAGGGGCAGCGTCCACTTGGAATATTCAAGGACAAATTTATTGAGGAAATGAACTTTCCAGCACTGTTCTATGAAGATCCACGTGCCACTGATATTACAGAATGATTCAGTTATCATAAAATAGTCTGATGGGAGTTGCTACATTCAAGCAGTTATTTCTCCTGTCACATAACAATTTTTTTTTTCAAAACAATGCACATAATAATAGAGCAAATTTTGTATTGCATGTGGGTTCGAATAAGAAAAGGTCAGTTACAAGGAAGAAATTCATTGGCCAAGGATGTGAAGTACAAAGTAAACCTAGAAAAATTTCTGAAATCTGATATTGGATACATAGATTTCAAAAACATTTGCACCTCTCCTGACTATTTACAACAAAACAAAAAAAAAAAAATTCCAATGATCCGGCAATTGGGCCCGCCAACATTTTTCATCACATTTACAAGTGCAGAGCATTGCTAGGATCCATTGGTGGTTGTCGTATCTGATCTGCATAGGAACAGGAAACGTGAAAAAGAAACCGAAACACTGGAAAATAATGACATTGGCTACCTCATAAGAAAAGACCCAGTGACATGTACTCGCTACTATAGACATAGAATAAATGCTTTGAGACAATTGATATGCCATGATGAAACATTTTTCGAAAAAATATCGGACTACTTTTTTGTGACTGAATTCCAGAATAGGGGAAATGAACATGACCACGCACTGTTGTGGATAGAGGGTGCACCAGTCTATGGAGTTGATAACAATTCAAAGATCGAACAATTTGTGGATAAATACATAACATGCAACACAGATCATTTGGATCCAGAGCTTGCCAAAGTCCATAGACATTACCATACAAGAAGTTGTAGAAAATGAAAAAAATCGCATTGCAGATACAACTTTCCCGTGCCGCCAATGAGAGCTAAAAGAATCATAGTGCCACTTAGTTTAGAGGACAATGTTGTTGTTGAGAAATCTAAATCCTTGTTCGCATTCCTAGAACAAGCATAATTTGACGAGCTGATGAGATTTGATGCCTTCTTGACAGAGGTAAATCTATCAGAAGATGAGTATATCCAAGCCATACAATGTACACTTAGGCAACCAACAGTTTTCCTTAAACGAAAACTTTCCCATATTTGGAACAACAGTTTCTCCAAGGACATGCCAATTATGTGGAAAGCAAATACAGATGTGCAGTACATTCTCAATGCATATGCTGCAGCATCGTATTGTACCTCGTATATGACAAAGGTTAACAAATCTATGACAAGTGCATTCAGAAGAATATGCAAAGAACATAAAAAAAGTCATATTGATGCCATACAAATGATACACACACTTGATAGTACATTGTTTAATCTTCAACAAATGTCTCCTCAGCAAGCAATTCACATTGCACTTTCTCTGCCCCTCACTTGTAGTTCAAAAAAATGTGACTTCATAAACACATCTCCACTTGAAAAATGAACATTTGTGCTTAAACCACCGGTTTTGCTACAACAAGAGCCTGACAATTCAAAAAACGTACTATGTCGCTCTATTGTTGATTATTACCTCCAACATCTGTCTCCTATTAGGCATATCTACTTAGCAGAATTCGTATCACATTACAAAAAATATGGTGCACCCATATCAAACAGAAAAAAAAACCTCTGCGATACGGTTTGTCAAATACAATAAACATTGTGACTATGAAAACTATTGTAGAGAAAAATTGTTGTTGTACATTCTGTTCGATGAAAATGAAGAGACATTAAAACATAACTTCTCTACATGGGAGGCTGTGTATGTTGCGTCTAAGACTATAGTGCACATCAATGAAGCTAGATTTACCTATAATGTTAATCCAACATGGGGTGATCTAAAAGTTGCAGTTAATGACCTAGAAAACCCTGACAATCTTGATGAGACATTCACAAACCGAAAAACAACCATAACTCCTTCCGAGTCCTATGACTTACAAGTGGATTTGCCTCGTCCTCCAGCAGATGGAAGTGAAAGACATATCAATCTTGGTTTTCAAGTCACAAAACATCCTTTCCTAATTGAAAATAATGAATACCACAGAATAAGACGTCTGTTGAATCGCGAACAATAAACAATTCTAAAGGACATTGCTTTTAAAAAATGCTTGAACATGGACAGTCCTGTGCACTTGTTCCTTATAGGCAGAGCAGGAACAGGCAAGACATTCACATCGAAAGCGTTGTTCCAAATGCTTATATGAATCTATGATTCAAACAATTCCTCTGGTCCTATGAAACCAAAGGGTCTAATAGTTGCATACACAGGAAAAGTTGCATATAATGCAGGTGGAACAACAGTCGACTCTGCATTTTTAATGCCTTTTAACAAATCATAGTTTCTTCCACTTAGCAAGGAAATGTTGGATACATTATCTAAGCTTTATGAAGAACTCCAACTTGTCTTTATAGATGAAGCATCTTTGATTGGGAGTCGGTTCTTGTATTCCATTGACAACCGACTAAGAAGCATAAAACATGTGCACACGAAATACTTTGGAAACATTGACATGGTATT